>PVLC010000946.1:0-45651 GCA_004027655.1 Graphiurus murinus | reverse complement strand
TTAGAACAATTCTGAGTCTTTCCTTTAGACTTGTGTTGTGTTGTTTTTAAACACAACCTGTGAAAACAGTCACTAAATACAATCGGTGTGAATCTTTACAAAGTATTTACAAATTTTACTTTCCCTTTAGACTTTACATCTTTTTACATTTCACCTTTGTTGAGACTCAGTTGGTGAAAGACACATGGATTTATTTCAGGGTTATCTGTCTGTTTACCTTTTCAAAGGAGCAACTCTGTTTCATTGATCCTTTGCACTGTTGTTTTAGTCTCTATTTCATATATTTTTGCTCTGATCTTTTATAAGCTCTTTCTTTCTTCTGATTTTGTGTTTGGTTTGTTCTTGTTTTTGTAAGAACTTAAAATGCCTTAAGTTAGGTTATTTATTTGCAATCTCTCATTTAGATGAAGGTCTTTATTGCTATAAATCTTTCTCTTAGTACTGCTTTTGCTGTGCCCCACAGATTTGGGTATATTGTGTTTCCATTTCTGTTTGATTGAAGGAATTTTTAAACTCCTCCTCTGACTTCTTCAATGACCAACTATCCATTCGATAGTGTATTGTCTGATCTCCCATGTATTTGGATAGTTTCTGTAGTTTCTCTTCCTGTTGATTTCTAGTTTCATTGTGTTGTGATCTGGTAAGATGGAATAAATTATTTCAATATTTTTTAATTTGTCAAAACTTGCTTTGTAGCGTAATATATGGTCTATTTTGGAAAAAGTTCCACATGCTTATGAAAAGAATGATTGTTTTGTAGTTGTTGGGTGGCATATTCTGCAGATGTCTATTATGTCCATTAGGTATGTTGTGTAGTTTAACTCTGATATTATTCTGTAGTCCATTGTATATGTACTGTAATTTAACTCTGGTGTTTCTTGCTGATTTTTGGATGATCTATCTGTTGGTGATAGTGGGGTATTGAAACCCCCCACTATTACTGGAGCCCAGTTGTCCCTTTATGTCTAGTAGCATTTGTTTTATATAATGGGGTGCTTTGACACTTGGTGCATATATTTTTATAATTGTTATAGATTCTTGATGTATTGTTCTCTTAATATATAGTGACCTTCTTTGTCTCCTCCAACCAATTTTGTTTTAAAATCGATTTTGTCAGATACAAGGATTACTACTCCTACTTGCTTTCTCATTCTGATTGGAATACATTTTGTCATCCTTTTACTTTCAGTCTGTGTATGTCTTTGCAGGTGAAGTGAGTTTCTTATAAGCAAAGCAGCATGTTTGGTCTTGCATTTTAGTCCATGCAGCCAGTCTGTGTCTTTTAATTAGAGAGTTAGAATCATTTAAATTTATATGCTTGTAATTCCAGTACTTGGGAAGCTGAGTCAGGAGGGTCGCAGGTTTAAGACCAGTGTGTAGTAACTTAGCCAGACCCTATTTTAAAATTAAATTAAAAATTAAAAATAAGACTGGGGATGTATCTCAGAGGCAAAGCACTCCTAGGTTCAATTCCTAGTACTCCCCTCCCCCCCCCAAAAAAAAGCAGAGTTATTTTTGAAAGGTATGTGCTGGTCTTTGTCATTTTGTTGGCTTTCTTCTGGTTGTTTTAAATATTCTATGTATGTTTCTTTCTTTCTTATTCATCTTAAAAGTTTGATTATTTACTATATTGATAATGTTGGATTCTTTCCTCTCATTTGTGTGTCTACTCTTCTAGTGAGATTTATATTTTCATAGGCTCTCATAATTTTATCTTTCTTCCTCTTGTGGCTGTAAGATTCTACCAATCATCTTCCATAGTGCTGTTCTAGTGGTCATGAATTGCCAGAGTTTATGCTTAATCTTGGGAGGTCTTTAATTCTCCTTTAATTCTGAGGGATATCCTTGCTGGATATAGTAACCTTGGTTGGCAATTGTTTTCTTGCACAACTTGAAATACATTATTTCATGCCCTCTGGCCTTCAGAGATTCTGCTGAGAAACTTGCTGTTAGCCTAATGGATTTCCCTTCAAATGTGATTTGAAACTTCTTTCTTGCAGCTTTGAATATTAAGCCAAGAAATTAAAATAAAATAATTTTTAAAATTAAAAATAATTTAAAATTTAGGGGAAAAAAGAATAGACAGAAAAAAAAAATAAAAGGAGTCAAAAGTTTCCCCTAGGCAAGGTGCTTGGAAACACAGGTTAGGGCAACTAATCGTGGGCTGTGCTGATTTCAGCTTCTCTGCAGGTCTTCTGAGGTTGGAATCTGCCAGGTATGGGTGGTAGCAGGTTACAGCTTTGGCTAGTTTCCATTCCTCTCAGCTCTCACCAAACTAGTCCAGGCAGAATGAAGGCTGCACCAGGTATAGCTCACCCAACAGATTAGGGCAGAATGTTGGCCCTGCCTGAGGTATACCTTCCACAGAGGTTTTGAGTCTGTAGCCGGGGGCATGGCAAATGCCAAAGCCTCAGAGGGCAGGGGAATAGTGGAACCCTGAGTTCTGTGCTGCAGTGGGGGTTGCAGGAACCACGCATTGGACACCCTTGACCCTAGCGCCTTCAAACCTGGCCTCTGCATGAAACCACATGGTCTGGTGTGGCTCCCAGTTGCAGAGGGTGGCTCCCTGAAGCTGCTGATTCCAGAGGTCAGTGCCCTCCCCTTCTGTCTCTGTAATAACCTTGCTCCCCATGGCATGAACCTTTCAGTGAGTTGAGTCAGAAATAGCCCTCCAAGTCACAGTGTCTCCCGTGGTTGCTGCTTCTCAGTCGAGGCAGTGGGGTGTCATGTGGACCCTGAGACATGATTACGTCAGATCTTCTGACCCCACCCACCCCCGCCCCAGAGCAGTATAGTCTCAGACAAGAGGACCCTTCTCAAGGTGGCTCCTGGCTAAAGCACTCTGGGAGTTTGCTGAGCGACTCAGTGAAATTTCTACCCCAAAGCTAGCTTACTGTGCAAACTCCAGGTCATTTATTTACTTAAGTTAAGGGTGCAGCCTTCCGTATTATCATCGCCCATCCATGCGGAGGGGAGCTCCCTCTCTCTGACCAACCGAGGTGCCAAGTGCCGAGTGCTAAGATGACACAGCTCTCTTGATTTGTTATTCTCCCAGTCTCTGTCCACTGGGCACCCATGGCCACTCATGTCTTCCAGTAGTTACAGACCTCTTGCTTTGTTCTATGAGGGAGCTGACCAGTGCTGGGTGGCTCCATTCCACCTTCTTCCCAGCCTACCTGGTTTCCCAAGTTTTTAAAAGAGGAAGCATGAGGCCTTGTGGATGCTTCTCTTGAGAGTGGAACCAGCACCCAAATGTCAAACTGGATAACTCCTTTGAACTTGGAATAATGCCTCATCTATATCCATCCTGAGTTTCTCAGGTCCTGGAATCAATTCCTTTCTCTTTTACTGTTGAAACCATGGACAGGGTTTTCTGTTATTTAAAACTTCTTGCATTTAAATTTTTTTTTTAATTTTACTTTCATATATATTTATTCATATATCCATTACTCTATTCACTTATAAAACCATTTTAATCTTATAGCATGTGTAAAAGTAAGTTGCATACAAGAAAACATGTAACTCCTAAATAATTCAGAATGCACAGCACTAAATTGTACTCAACATTTGTATATATCATTCTTTTGTTAGCTAAAATTTACATACAATGAAATATATAAATCTTTTTTTAATTGGTGCATTATAATCATACATCTTTGTAAGATATAAGCTGGTAGAGGCATACATGCACACATCTCTCATTTAACCCTTTCCCAATTTCTGCCTCATTCTCTCCCTCCTCCCTCCTTCTCATATTCAGTTTAGTGATTAACTTTGATATGTTTGTGAAAGTACATCATGTGCATTAGGGTGTTTCTCCCCCACTACGACCTTCAGCTAAATCATCTTCTTTGCTCATCTAAGGTTTCTCCTTCTTCGTCTAGAGTCCCTCTTATGACTCACTTTCTCCCTAACTTCCGCATATTAGGGAGAGCATATGATTTTTTTACTTTTTGTGACTGACTAATCTCGCTTAGTTTACATAAACTACGGAGTACTGCTATTAACCATGGATGGCCATCCTACTCAAGTGCACAGGGGAAGAACTCTGTAAGGTTTCTTTCTAGATGGATTTTTAGGACACAGTTTCTTTCCTAAACAGCCTGAAGCCTTGTTGCATGGGTCTTTTCCCTGGGTCTATCCTATTTAGGTTTGAGAGCACCGCTGGTTTGTATTATCCCAAGCTGTGAGAGGGGCTGGAAGGATGTGGAGGGAGACTGATGTGCAGGCTGGGCTATGCATATGCATCTAAGACTCCTCACAGTACTAAGCGCAGTGCGGCATGGATGGGCAGAAAGAGAAGGAAGGGACTGAGTTTCCTATAAACTCTCACATAACCCCGGGTCCATCTCAAGAGCACCGGTATGGCAGAAAGCTATTTGTGAGTTGCATAGGGCTATCTTGTACCATTCATGGCTGTGAACCCCTTCTGCCTAAACTTTATTGTCTTTCAGGGATCCAGTAGGAAGATCCAAGCTGAGGTCTACAATGCTAGGAGACAGTGGGAAATAAGAGAATGAATCCTAAGACCCCGGCTATCAGAAATTCTCTTTCCCAGAGAGGGAGATGGAGAAAGGGAGCTGTGAATAGTGAGTGACTCTATAACTGTGCTCCAACAGGAAATCATGTTTCATGCTTAATAGAGCCAGAAGGTGAAAGACACACCTGCTGTGTACCCTGCTGAGGTCATTCACACTGAAACCCAAGGCTACTTTGTCCAGGATCAAACCGCTCACTTGGAAATGCTGGGATTCCAACCTGGTTTTGCAATGTTCAGTCAGGTAAGCCTAATAGATGCTGTTTAGAAACAATCAGGTTTGGGTGCCAGGAGTAGAGTGAAAGGGAAATCGACAAGGATGTGCTGATGGGGAAATAAAGGCTCTGGAAAGACAAGAGAGGAGGCCAGGGAAAGCAGAGTGGGGAAAATTCTCAACTCTTCAAAGGAATGAGGAAAATATCGAGGGTGATGGAAAGCATAATTCAAGGATGTGAATCCATAGGACAAATGCAACAAGCTGGCTCCCGTACACAGCTTAGGAATACTGTTATGCAGGAGATCTGTAGCTCAACTTATATGCCCCTCATCCTTTGCATTTCTTAACAATTCGATGTTAGGGATTAAATTCCAGAAAAAAATAGAAGTTGAGTGAAGACATTTGGAAGGCGATTTCATAAGGGATTCAGAAGGAGTCGTGTAGGAAAAAAATACTGCCCTAGAAGAGATGAGTTAGAAACTAAAGCTGTTTCCTTAATTGGTCTGGGGAGCTCTCTTAGGACCTAGAGGAACCTTCTGAAAGTGCAGATAAAAGACATTTAATTCTGTTACTGCATCTGGAAAGATATACTTGATGAGGTGATAATAGTTATAGGGAGGAAAAGAGATCATTTTTATGTAAAATGAGGCTGAACAGCAGACTAACTTTCAGGATGTAAAAGCTTAGTCATATTGAAAACAATTCCTCTTGGAAGAAAACTGATAAAGATCCACATGTCTGACTCGTTGGAAGAGTTTGGGTTATAAAATGATGCAATGAATTAGCATCTTGGGCAATGAAGGGATAATTTACAATCCCTCGATGGAGTTACATTTCCAATGAAGGGAAATGAAGCCACATTAAAAGGAAAAAAAGAGCAGCATGGTGACTTGGTAGCACATCACAGGTATATAGGATAACTTAAGTGGAAAAATGGAAAATGAAGATGAAAAGAGTCAGTGATGAATATAAATGTTTATTATTTGGAATAACCTAGAAGATGAATTTGAGATTCCGTATTTTGCCCTACTGATTTTACGATTCATATAGCTAAGGAGGTAGAGCAAGATGGAATGCTGAGTAGGCTCCATCTGTGATCATTCCCCCATGGGCACACTCACTCATCAAATTACCTTTACAAGAACTAAGGGAATAAGGTAAGAGGTCATACTGCCTAATTTTAGAATAAAAACATATAAACTATGTGTGAACAAAGGCAGGAAGAAAAGAATGGCCCACATTACGTCTCCCCCAACTCCAAGCAACTCATGGAGATGCTTCCTACTTGGGGAGAAAGAGAGAATAGGCTTTAGGCTTGAAATCCAGCAGCAAGCCTGCCAAGATGAAACCAAGTGCTGGACAAAGCCCCATGACCCCTCTCACCAAACCAATACCCACAGCCTGAGCCACTGGAATTGCAGTCAGCCAGATGACTGACTGCTTCCTCACCCCTCCTCCAGCCTTGGGCAGCAGAATGGAGAGCAATACTCCACCTGCTGGGGAGCAAAGCTTAGAAGCTACCATAGCACTTTGTCTTGGAGATTAGTGTCAGGCCTATTGTGGTAGCTGGAGGCCACTTCCATAGGCCATTTTCCACAGACAAATCGTCTAGCTAACCTAGCATCAGATAGACACCTGGGTGTCAGGGGCACATACTCGACTTTTAGCCTGTACCACTTCCAGCCCTGTAGTGGGCCTGGGAAAAGCCTGCATCCCTTTGAAACTGTGCAGGCCCTACAGCTGTGAGACTCAGGCACAAACCCCTTAGCATCACACATGGTGTTCAAGGGACTATCTCCACCACTCTTTCTCCAGCCCCAGAAAGCATAGCTACTGCCAAGCCACTACTCACAGCTGGGGCTCAAGTACTTCCCCAGCACCAGGGAGAGACCTGTTCCCCAGTGGGATGGACTCTTGTTTCGGCCTGCATCATCCTCCAGCTCTACCACAGATCTCAGTGCACTGAGAAGACTGCATGGGCCCTTGCAGTTGTGAAACTCAGCAGCAACCCAGATTGATGTCAGCCAAGGGGGCTGAGAGACTGCCTTCCCCACCACTATCCCAACCTCAGGAGACATAGTGTGGTGTAAGATGCCACTTGATGGGGGCAGGACAGGGTAGTTAGCTCACAGCTTTGCCCTGGAACCTACAACTGGGCAGATCTTAAAGGTTCCCATCCCCAAGTCTGCCTAAAGATAGAACCTCTGGAATAACTCCAGTGTGGCCCCTGTCAGAGTTCTATTCCAGCCAGCATCACTTGTGGCTGCTTACTACAGTCTTGGGCCACAAGTCCACCTCAGCTATAGGTAGCCTTTGTCCTATTCCTATTATGGTGTTGGTCTTGATGGACTACAGGTTTAGGGTATTAAAATTTTTCGTGGCATTGGTGGCCAGAGGTGTGACATATGAATCTGGGGCTTGTCCATCCATGGTGATCCTGCTCTGGGCAGAATCCTATAGCACCTGACCACAGATCCAAAACTGAAGATGTAACATCTAGGCCTAGCCAGCCCATGGAAGAGGCTGGTGGGGATGGTCTACTCTGTCTAGGAACTCTTGTTCAGTATATTTGGGTCAAACGTGAGCTTGGTCTGCCCTCTGGTACTGAAACGGTGACAATCCTCCAACAACTGACTTCTGGCAAACCTGAATTTCATCCTGAACTGATAAAATGGAAGTGGCTATGAGCTCATGGAAAATAAGCAGCCTGCTTAGAATTTCTGAGAAGACTGACACAAACAAAGCCAGAATAGAAAGACTAGAATAAATGCTTAATTATTCAATGCCCAGGTAATGTCATTTGCCAACAATCATCAAGAACCTTCAGGAAACCATGCCCTTAACTAATAGCAAAAATAGATTACCAGAAATTGAGAAGACAGTAATCAGTATGGAATAACTCTCAGAGAATTTAAAACAGCTATTTTAAGGAAACTCAATGAGTTATAATAAAAATAAAAAGTATTTTATTACAATAACCAAAACTTCAAAATAGATGAAAGCAATTCTTAAATATCAAACAGAATCCTTGAGCTGAAAAACATATTCAGCAAAATTAAAAATGCAATAGAAGGCATCAACAGCAGGATATATCAAACAGAAGAATTAGTGAGTTTAAAGATAGAGTATTTGAAAATACAGAGTTAGAAGACAAGAAAAGAATAAAGAAGAATAAAGGAAGTTTACAGGAAATTTCAGGAAGTGTAAGAGCAAATATTGGGGTTGTCAGGATTGAAGAAGGATTTGAAAATACCCAAGGGGTAGAAAACTTATTCAAAGAAACAGTAATAGAAAACTTCCTGAATGTAGAGAGGTATACAAATATCCAGGTACAGGAGGGACAAAGATCTTCATCAAATTTAATCCAACCAAATCTATCTCAAGACATTTTATAATAAAGCTCTCAAAGGTTAAAAAGAAGTAAAGAATATTGTCAAGGACTCAAGAGAAAAGAAACAACACATGGGTGTTCCATTTTATAATGCAGATAAAATAAGGTTTGAGGAGACGGATAAGTTTAGTTTGATTTAAACATTCTACAATGTATACATGTACAAAAACATTACATGTTACTCCATTAATATGTATAGTCTTTAAATTTTAGGTGGTCTAAGTTAAAATAAATTCAAAAGATTGTTTAAATTCAAAACCAAAAAAGCTGAGCAAACTGAAAAATATACATTTGTTCAACTAAGATGTGGCAATTCTCTGCATTTGCAGTTAAATCATCTTTCTATAATATACACTGTGAGAAGTATACATTTTCTGGTCATGATAAGAAAAAGAAGCTTCTGATACCAGTCAAAAGAATAAGTGCTTCTGTACAGGCAGCTAATTCAGACAAGATTTATGAAACATGTTCTGAGATAGGCAGACTGGATTAACTTACCAACTAAGGTGTTTCATATGACAAGGGAAATGCTCTGCACATATTACACAACCCACTTTCTCATTTTATTGTTGGAAAATCAAAATATTAAAAAACTATTAAACCAACACTTTAGTGCAATCTGTGCTTCAACTGGGTAAATTTTTCAGAGACCAAATACCTGAAAATGGAGGAACATACGGAAAATGAATAGTGCCAATCTCTCTAACATATGGTATAATGGTCTGTACTCTCAAAGCAAATATACCTGTATATGTTCTATAAATCTGAAATATTAAATTAGGTATAAGAATATGAAATCTACTTTGATTTTTATTATAAAATTAAACATATTACAGTGGACATAGTATCCTAATGGATGGAATTTTATTATTTTATGCAAAGAAGAAATTTAGAAAATGGTAAGAAATTATATAGTGGTTAATCACAGCAATCCTAAAATTATCACAACACTAATTTTCTACTTCCAAAATTTTTTAAAATTTATTTTTATGTGCTTTTATTAGTGAATTATCATCTCACATCATAATGTAAATTACGTTGACATTGACATACACACACACAGCACTTGGTGCCTCCTGCCCTGCAGTTCTCTGTATGAGAAGGGAGGAGATGGGGAGGTGGGGGGTGGCACCGAAAAGTTTATTGCTAGTTAGGGTTAGTGCTTCTCTCCCCTACGCTTGCTTCAAAAATAATTTTTTCAAAACCTGTGAACTCACAGTCATTAAAGAACATACAAGGTCCCTTCTTTCTTCTTTAACACAATGCATACTTCCCTCTTTGAAGCAAGAGCTATAGTTAAATAAGAGAATGATATTAACATTAATCAGGTTTAAATCTAGTGCTTTTGACCAAAACCCTGTGTGAGTTTAAAGTTACCTTTCATAGCAAGGTTTAAAAATGATACATATTACTAATTCCTTAAGGTCTAAAGATCTAGCTATTTTTATTGATCATATAAACTTAAAGTATAACATCTCTGGAGTCTGTGACTACTTTGTCTTCATTAGCTTACTCTCAACTTTCCCTGTTTAGCTCTAAGAAGTTAAGAAATAATTTGGCATAATAAATAATAAGAAAGGGAAGAAAAGCCAAAGGTGTATTACAAATAATTGCCCTTAATAACATCAGAATAACCTTATTATTTATTCCATATTCCAATAATCATAGCACAGAATTTGCAACTGTTAATATAGTATAAAATTTGTACCTATAAATAAAAGGTATTTCTGAATTGTGAATCCTTTTATCACATATTATTTGGTAGTCTAAAAGCCAAGAATATCCATGAAAATCTTGAAGAAAATGAGAAAACAAGGCGGTTGTCTAACAGATAATAAGAGTAGTTATATCCTGACTATGTGGTATAAGCTTGGGGTAAACAGAAGTATATCATTGGAGCGAAATAGAAAACCTAGAAGTAGTCCCAGTTATCTAAGCACTTAATATATTACAAGGACTTATATTATATGTCTGTTCCACCAGAAGAAAAAACAGAAATTGAATACCTAGCTCACTTTATGTAAGGGAATTTCTCTTCAAATATACTAAAGCTATAAATATGAAGGGAAAAATAAAAATTCTTTTAGAAGAAATTTCTTGGAAGTATCATAAAGAATTTTTAAAAATTCTTTGAAAGTCTCTAAAAACAGGCTACAAAATATACAAGTACCACAGGAAAAATGGGAGCATTCATCTACATTCACTTCTAAAACTTATGTTCACCAAAACACCATGAAGAAGGGTTTTTTTGTTTTTTTTTTTGTTTTGTTTTTAGTTGGAGAAGTTAATTTTCACTCCTTATAATAAAAGAAAAAACGATACGCAGATTATACAAACATCTCACGGAAATTGCTAAGAAAGTGACAACCAATAGAAAATTGGACAAAAACCTTGGACAGCACATCATGAAAATGTAAATTAGACAATTATTATGAAAAGATGCTCAACTGCATTTGCAATAAAAAAAAAGCAAATTAAAACCACTAGGGCTACCAGGATTCATCCAACCATTAGATAAAATATTTTAAATCTGACACTATCACATCCTGGCATACACATAAAATAACAGGCACTTCTGTACATTGATGATGTGATGGATAACTTGACCCAAACACGTTTAAAATTTGACTGGCATCCATAGGAAAGTTGAACATGTACATAACATTTGACCCAGGGATTCTATTCCTGAGCTAAATGCATAAGAATATTAACAACAAATCATAGAAGTAACCGAAATGTCCATCAAGGGTATAGCTGGAAAGACATGGTAGAGTAAACTTAAAATGGAATAACATTCAGCAGGAAAATTAAATAAAAGGACTGTTACATGTAAGCTTCACCCAGAGAATCTACCAAAACTGCCTATTGAATAAAATAAAGGAAAGCAAAGCAGTTATTATAGAATAACAGTTTAAATTCATAAAGTTAAAAAATAGCAGCGATATATCCACAAATAATGTAATTATTTAAAAGTGAAAAAAAGAACAGGACAGTCATCATAAGAGTCAGAATGATGGATATTTCTGGGTGAAGAATGAAAAGGTCATGTGATCGGGCAAGGGGACAGGGACCTTGAAAAAAAACCCAGCCCGTCTAACAACAGTGGACACACGGGTATATGTCACATTAGAATTCTTTAAGTCAACATATATGCACTCTCTGTGCAGATTATCTTCTTACAGCATTTATACACTCTTCTGTGTAGATGATATTTCTTGATAAAACAAATGGAAATTTCATAGTGAAACAGATCACTTTATTTGAAGTCTCCAAACTGCTTGTCCAAAAGGCTGCACCCAGATATGGGGTATTCGGTTATAATTTTTCTCACTTTAACACATTCCATTTTTGAACTCTTGACTCTTCAAAATGCCAGATGCAATTATAATGTGATATTTTGTTTAAGCATGTGCAATTAAAAGGGCACTGTTGAATTGTGGTAGTGGGTAATGTTTTCCGACTGCCAGAGGTAGAGACCATAATTTCATGGTGTGTATTTGCTCCTACTAAGAACTCTCTATTTCATAATAGAATGAATTCATATAATGTTAGAAGGCGTTCCTTCATTCTACCAAACACTCATGTGGGTCTACAGGTTAGAAGTGAATTACAGTTTTGGACAGAAGCCAAGAGGCTGCTTTCACAATTATGGTCCTTTACTTCAAGAAATACTACCCAGGCACAAGATGGTCAGTTTTTGAAGCCAGAATTGTCAATACTTTATTGATCTTTTTTTACAGTTTTGTAGATGTAAAGGGTGTACATGGGGTTTTAAAAAAAATCCCTATCTAGTTGATTAAAACATATGTTCTAGTAAGGAGAGAAAGTTCATAGAAACAAATTATAATCCTATTTATTTGTTTTCTGCAACATTGGCTCTTACAGAAACTCTTTAGCGCACTATATTTCATATCTCAAGATTTTCTTCTTTCTCGTCATCCCAAAGACTCTCCTATAATTTTGCTTCTCTTGCTTTGACTTTTTCTCCCTAGATAAATAGTTAATTCATACAAGATTCTGTGCAGATTACAGAATTAAACCCGTTTGTAGAAGTTTTGCTTCTCTTGCTATATCCTATAAAACATACATTCCTTGCTAGTTTATATATTTATGAATAGGCACATTTATCTGAAGGTTTGAATTAATCACCACTTCACATAATGCAGTAGAAAATGAACTTTTATTTTGACACTAGCTAGGTTTCCTGAACTCTAGTCCCTTTCTATGTAAGTCATGAATATACTTTAAGACCGTTTTGCAGTGAATGTATAAGTAGCAGTGTTTTCACTGTGTAATACAATACTTACAGTGTTCACTGAAAGTCATGCTCTGTGCATTTAATTGAACTTGGCAGGGGAAAAAAATGTCCATTTCTTCTATGGATGATACATATTATGTATAAAATTTTAAATAGAAGGATCTGCATGCACACTTCTTGTAGTTAAGCTTTAAAACATACAACCAAAACTAAAAACTAAATGGAGTGTTCTGTGAATACTCTGGGGAAATTTAAAAGTACAGCAAAACTTGAACTTTTTTTTTTTTTTTGCAGTACTGGGGACTGGGGATTGAACTCGAGGGCATTCTACCTCTGAGCTACACCTTCAGCTCTATTTTTTATTCTTTATTTTTAAACAGGGTCTCGCTAAGTTGCAGAAGGCCTCACTAAGTAGATGAAGCTGTGATCCTCCAGTTTCAACCTCCCAAGTATTGGAATAACAAGCGTGTGCCACCATGCCTGGCTAAACCTGAACAATTCTTACACAGACACTTATAAACATTATATGTATGCACATGTGTATTTATTGATCTGCTTTTCTTTCTCCACATGTTCACCTCGAACAATCAATTGTGATGGAGCCAGTCTGATTCTGAGAAAATCAGAAATAGGACACAGTTGATAAATGAAGGTAGGTCCTGAAAAACCTATCTACCAATCAGAATCTCCAGATCTTATTATAGCATTATCTAACCACTGTAATTTAAAGCAAGTGATTCTATTCTTACATATATATTTGCTGTGGACACATTTTATTGAAATATAAGTATAAGCATATAATATAATGTGTGTATATATTACATATGATATGTATGTGGACACACATGGATACACATAAAAGTATACATAGACCATTTATATAGCTTAACAAATTTTCACAAAAGAAACATATCTGTATGACCAGGACCTATATCCAGAGGTAGAATAGTACCATATCCTATTCATCATACCTTTTTCCTGTCACCACTCTGTTCCCAAAAGAATCCACCATCTGACTTTTAATGCCATAGATTAGTTCTGCCCACCTTTGAACTCTAAGTAAACAAAACCATGATTCACGCTGGCTTGTGTTTTTTTTCCCACTTAACATTAGGTTTGAAATTTATCCATCCTGCTTTGTGTCTTTATACATATATATTTTGCTTATATATATTGCTATTTAGCATGAAATAATGATTTCAAGACATATTTGTTATGATTATATAAACTATACTAAAATCATAACATTTAAAATATTAATTTGAGGGACACTGGCTTAAAAACAGTGGCTTAATAGGGCATAAAAGGGGTTAGAGGAGCTAGAGCAAAGTTAATAGCTGCAGTTCTTTTTAACTCTTCCATCCTATATGTAAAAAAGAAAATCAACCTCTTCAGCTCAAATATCAAGCTTCTATTATCAGGCTATCAGCTTTAACTGTATTCCTATGTTCGCAGACCAGTGGGGTGGCTGTGTGTTATTAACGAGATAGGCATAAGAGGAGAGGTATTAATCTCCTCCTACCTTGCTTTTGGATATGATTCCTGAAGCTTTAGCAACCCTTTTAGGACTGTGAAGTAAAGAGCATGAAAGTGAAAAGATGACACCTTGAAGTAGTCAAGACCAAGTATTATGATAGTCAGGACCTTTGATTGTATCATTGTGGCGCTAAACCAATTTTAGACTCATTGTTAAGTAAAAATAGACATTTCTTCATGACTTAATACCAACATTAGAATTTCTATTAGTGTAGCTAAAAAGTGTACCTGATACATGAGTCATCTTAAGAGAGAAATGTGCAATTGAAGAATTTTGCTTGGAATTATATTTCATTTTACATTGAGTTCTTGAACATCAACACTGAAATTGGATGTCTAGACAACAAATGAGTCCTGTTGATATATTAACCACTTGAAATTCTTTGAGATGCTTGGTTTCTTTAAAGATATTCTGAATTTCTTGCTATTGTAGTCTAACTTGGGAAAACATTTAAATAAGTTACTATCTGGGCCCCTGCAGACCCAGTGGGGAATTCTGGGGGAAGGTACAACAAATATCTCAATAGAGATCCCTGGAAGTCAGTGGTACTCAAACATCACTCTTAAGCTGGTGGCAACTAAAATATTCTTTTGCATCTTCCTTCAAAGAGGTAGACACTACTGTGATTATAGTTATAAAATGGTTTGTTGTCTCATTAAAATAAAAGTTTCCCACATACTTTTGGTCTCTGGTTTTGGGGATAGGATTCTGGGGGAGGGAGGTGGAGTTGGAAGTCCAAGAACATTTATAAGTTCTTTGTTCTTTGTTGAAAACTCATCTCTCCTTTATTTATAGGTAATTATTCTTATTTGTACCAAACATCCCTTACTTACTGATTTTCTATGTCTGCGTCCAGGTCATGAATTTGGTTTTAGGCAATTTTCTTTTGATTTAAAGCAACTCACATCTTCAAATTAGATGGACGTATCTCAGTGGGTATCTCATGAGCATTTGTTGCCTGGCCTATAATGTAGCATTTTATGAAAAATTTGTATTTCTTTTGTTTGTGATGAGACCATATGCTATGCTGAGTTGGTCTAGACATTGCAGCCAAAAATGTTGTCCTCAAACTTCATCATTAGTAATGTTTCAGGAGAGAAGTTAAGGAATCACAAGGAAAATGCATATTTAAAGTTCTTGTTTTTCTTCTTTGGAGAAACACTGGTTTTATACACTTAAGGGTCCAATTAATGTGTTTTTATATTCTTTTTACATAAGAGAAAAAATAATAATTGTATGGCATTTATGAAGTTGAGAGAATAAAAAAAATCTCTCATCGGTCTAGACTACTTTAATGGACCTCCTTCACAAACTAAAAATCACATTGTGGCATGAAAATGATGACAACTGTTTCTCAGAGAGCCCCAAACAGTAAATTATGAGTGTTGATTCTTCTTATAAACCACTGATTATAAACTGAAGGAAGGCACCAAATAGTACCAAATTAATCTTTTTTCTTTTTTTTTTTGCGGTACTGGGGATTGAATTCAGGGGCATTCTACCTCCGAGCTACACCCCCAGCCCTTTTTTTTTTTATTCTTTATTTTGAAACCGAGTCTCACTAAGTTGCGGAGTGCCTCACTGGGTAGCTGAGGCTGGCCGCGAACCTGGATCCTCCGGTCTCAGCCTCCTGAATGCTGGGATTACAAGCATGCGCCACTACGCCCGGCTTCCAAATTAATCTTTTTTCAATGTGCATTTTCACATGATACTGAAACTCCAGAATTTTAATAAATTTAGGGAGATGAACAAGAATGTAGAATTTCTTATGGAAATAAATACACACAAGTTATGCACATTTCCCAAATGATTGATTGTGATAAGGCTAAACGCATGGACACACAGGGTTATTCCCCTAGACTGTATCCTGCAGGATGAGAGAAGAAAGCTTTAAGTGCAGGGGGCCAGCCTCTGGCCATATCTGGCACCTAAACAGGAGTTGTGTTTGTGGAGGCACGAATCTGTTTACAGCAACGAATCGAATGTCTGCTGAACAGATAGGGTTTTATTTAATCCCATGGGCATGGATTTTTCTACTTACATTTCTTGGAAAATAAGCACATACTGTGTAACCAGTCTATGAATAATGAAATACCTTCTCATGAATGGCAGACTTCAGAAGGTTCAGAATTTCAACCTAGGTAAACAAGTATATATTTATAAGTCTGTCTAGGTTTATGTGTACCTATACACCATTTCATAAACCATCTCACAAAAAGGTTTCTGAAGTCCTCTCCTGCCTCTCACTTCCCACATTTTATGAAGGTGTGTGTGTGTGTGTGTGTGTGTGTGTGTGCCCTCTTCATGGAAGGGGCCTAATTAAGTGTCCCTGTCTTGAGACAAGGATAGAAAACTTTAGAAAATGGAGCACGCATTCTCCTGAGATGCCCCCCACCTCAGTAATGCTTAGTTTATTAGAAGGATTATAGATGTTTCTTGCCCGTAGAAAGAGCCGAATACGGTTTTGACTATTGTGAACTGGGAAGAGAAAGAAGATTTCTGTGTATATGAAATGAGAAAGGAGAGGTAGAACCCAGTTTTTTGTATGGTCAGGAGGGTGGTGGTCAGTCAGGAAGTACCTGACCTCTGGTATCTACCCCTCTTGTATCATTCAGCATCTAATTTTTGGATTCCTTCAGTTAATGTCCAATGCAGCTGAGTGAAAACAGTCAAACTACCCCATACCCTCACCTTATACGCAACTCAGGTGGACAAATCAGAGCCTTTCTTGGATGAAAAAGATCCCATGGGTCTGCAGATGCCCACTGTGGTAACCCTGGCATCTTTCCATTATACACTCTCAGTTCCTTCCCTTCTCCTCCCTCCCTCCCTCTCTTCTTTTCCTTTCTTCCTTCTTCCTTTCTGGTACTGGGGATTGAACCTAGGTGTGTTCTACAACTGAGCTACACCCCCAGTCCTTTTTGTTTTTTATTCAGAAACAGGGTCTCACTAAATTACCTCGCACTTGCCTTGGACCTGCAGTCCCCCTCCCTCAGCCTCCCAAGTACTGGGATTTACAGGTGTGCACCACTGTGCCCGGCTACACTCTCAGTTTCTTAGGTTTCTCAAAGACTGAGTGAGATGGAAACCACAGAGATAATCAGAAGAACAACTATATTCCTCTTACCATTGGACGAAAATTATACAAAATTAACATAACTTATGTTATTTAAGATGTAGAAATTTAGATAAATATCTGTAACATGGTCACTCCCTTTGAGTTTTTATTTGCCAAGCAGACTTTTTTTTTTCTCTAAAGCAATTCACTGCCACTTAGATGTCAGTCAACAAGTGACCTATGGTTCCTGACTATGGCGTCCTAGCCTGAATAGAGTGCAAACCTTGCAAATATATATATATATATATATTTATATATATAAACTATATATATATATTTATATATAAACTATATATATATATATAGTTTGTTTTCTTTGTTTTCTAGTCATACATATAGTTGTGTAAAAAGAATTGAGAAAAAATTCTGGAACAGTCCAGAATGTTTGCCCTTGATATATATTGGACTCACGCATTTTTATAAAAAAAATAACACGTCTATGCTTATTTATCAATTTTAAATGTATGTCACTGTCAACATGATTTACACTATAATGTGAGATTATAATGCACCAATAAAAGCATATAAAATATATTATTAACTTGGAAAAAGCAGTGAAATGGGAATTGCGTTTGCACTGTTGCTTAATGGTGGCATCACCACATCACTCTGAGTGTTAACAGAAATCCCAGCTCTGTTTTGTTGGACAAAGTCTTGGATTTTGCAAGTATTTGTGATGCAATAGTTTCAGAGATGCATCTATTGTGTAAACTGTGAGCAGCTCTAATGATACGATCATTGTGAAATATTCAGACAATCCAAACAGATAAAGAAGAAAGTGAAAGCCATTGACTAAGCCATTAAAATGTTATTGTTGTCTTTAAAAATTAAAAAAGGCTAAAATAATTACGCAAGATATTGGTTTATGTTTGTTTACTTTATGATACACAATTATCCCAAGGTTAGAAGGATATTGACGTCAGGGAATTTCCTCAGCACTTGAAGATTAAACCTCCAGACCTTGTTTGGACTTGTTACAGCCCAGCTTCCACTGCTGGATCTGAAGGAAACACAACTCCCTGGGTGCCTTCAACAGAGCAGTGCCAAGTCAGGCCTGGTGGTGCACACCTCTCATCTGAGAATTTGGGAGGCTAAGACAGGAGAATAGCAGATTCGAAGCCAGACTCAGCAAGTTAGTGAGACCCTCAGCAACTTAGTGAGACCTTGTTTCAAAATAAAAAATAAAAAGGGCTGGGTGTGCAGCTTGAAGATAAAATGTGCCTGGGTTCAATCCCCAGTACCAGGAACAAACAAACAAAAAACTAAAGTAGTGCTGCTTTGATTCCTTCATTCCTAAACACAGAGCCTTTTCTCTCTGGCTCTTCCTGTCCTCCCATACAGCTGTCTCTGCCCTTGCCCCATCCTCTAGCACATCACCCAAAGCCCCCTCCCTCCTCCTCCTAATCTTCTACAATTGGCTCTTCAATCAATAGTGAGCAATGTTCGTTCATCAGTGATTGGAGTCCTTTAGCCAGTCTTTCAGGGTCTTGCACCTCTCTGGCCTGGCCCTTTTCAAGGTACTACAAATACATCAGTAGAAAATAAATAAATATGGTTCCTGTCCTCAAGCAGAAGCTCACAGTCTCTGCAGTTCCCCTGGCTCCGCCATTTTTGCCTCCCTGGAAGTGTTTTCTCTCCTCTCCTTACCTGGTTTGCTTGCCCCACGTATCCAGGAGTCAGCCGATTGTCGTATCTTTAAGGGAGACTTCTGTGACCCCCATCTCCCCTCCTGCACCCCGAGGATTAAGTGGGTATCCAGAGTTTCCTGTGAATTCCTGTCTCTCGGCACTTACCTCTACTTTATTGTTCTAGCTAATTACCCTTCTATCTTTATGCATTAGACTGTGAACTCCACCCAGGAAAGGACTCTATGTTCTCATTCTTTATTGTATTATACCAGGATCCTGCCACTTAACTATGAATTATCGAAACACTTTTGAGAAAAAAAAAAAGGACCGGAGGATAGATATTCAGCATCATTGGTTATGAAAGAGCAAATACAACAATATAATAGTCTCAGGCTCAGAAATTCATTTTGTACTTTTCCTTTTATATCTGCAGAAAGGGTTTTAGAATCTGGTTGTTGTGAGTGAACTTAGGGTAGGGATCACCAGGAGGGAACAGGATTGTGGAGAATGGAAACAACTGAGAGTCTCACTAAGTTGCTGAGGCTGGCCTTGAACCTGTGGCCCTCCTGTCTCACTCAGCCTCCCAAGTACTGGGATTACAGGTGTGCATGACCACGTCTGGCTTGAAACCCATTTTTAACCTTCCAGCTGGGTGATTCTATGCAATTTGCACCAACACAAGACTCATTTCTTCATTACTGCCATGGAGGTTGTAAGCGGGTTGATTTTCCTCCGAGCAAAATAAAATGTGGCGTAATGCTAACATCAGTAGGGTGACTCCAGGAAGTAGGCGCTCTCATTTATACTCTCCCCCTTGCCATGGTCCTGCGGTTTTGCTTTCCACTGTTCGACTCACAGTCAATGGAAGGCCAAAGATATTAAGTGGAAGATTCCAGGAATAAACATTATACCAGTTTTAAATAACTTTTAAGACAGTATGTTATAATTGTTCTTTTATTAGAAGTTATCTCCCACTGTGTCTGATTTATAAATTAAAATTATCATTGGTGTGTATACCCCAGTATCTTACAGAGATCGGCACTATCTGTGGTCTCAGGCTGCCATGGGGGTCTTGGAATGTGACCCCTGGAAATAAGATAAGAATTGCTGTGTTTCCTTCCCTGGCTATTCTGTTCACTCCTCTCCTTGAAGTTTGGGCCTGTCCTTTGGTGTTTTTCCTCTCCCTCCTCCTACTTCTTCAGGCCTAGGAATGTAGCAGGGTGTGTTGGGCAGTGGTTTATAGTCAGATATAATTGGTCTGATCTCTCAGAGAATCTGTTTTTCTGCCATTCTGTCTGTGGAAAGAACATTGAATCCACATGTGTTGTTTTCTCTTGTTGCCACTGACATCCAGTAATCAACATCTGTTCCTTCTTTAGTTTTTAATTTTTTTCTTTCTTTTTGTCTTAATGTGGCTTTCCTATTTTTCTAAACTTATCCCAGATGCCAAGACTGCCGAAATGCTAACCTTTCCTCCTCCGGGGTTTTATTTTATAGTGTCGATGGTCAGTGAATGATGATTATCACTTTCCTCTGTAAAATAAAAGATGGTAATCCTTATTTAATGTTCTCTTAGGCTTTTCTAAGATGAATTGGCTGTTTCAACAAAATGTTTTAAAGTCGAGTTTTATACTATTGTAATTAAAGGAGTATTTTTTAAAAATAATTGAATCAAGCTGGCTTAATACCTCAGAACAATACTGTAATATATTCTTCATCTTGGCCCAGAATCAATTGGCTTGATTTTGCAAAAGCCAAGGGACCACTCTGTCAGGGCTAAATTTGTTGTTCGCCTTCTTAATCTTGGTTTGAAATATATAGTATTGTGTGTGGAAGGGAGTTGGGGGAACTAAAGCCATCCTTTGAGTTTATTGGGAAGAAGAAAAAAAAAAATAGGAGTCCTGTAAAGACTTGCCTTGGAGTGACTCATACATTCACTAGTGATCACCTTCCAAAAGAAAAGGACCCTGTGTTTTGGGAAGAAAAATAATTATTAGAGGCTCTGACTAGCCCTAGTTTCAACTCTTAAAAAGAACCAAAGTTCTCTGTTTAACCTTAACCCATGGGAACTTCTCAAATCTCAGCTGATTTTATTTTATAACTGGAAAGTACCAGGACCACCCTGAAAAACAAACAAATGATAATTTTATCCTTAAAAATTTTTTTTGTTAAATAAATAGATTTTTTTTCAAGAGTAAATCTCAAGCCGCAGACATCCACACCCAATAATTAGCTAATCTAATCTGAATGCCAAAGATGAATAGACAAAAAAAAAAAAAAAAAGCTGTAAGTTTTATCCACCATTTGACAGGTTTGTGAAACACGATGGTTGGATTTCAGTTGCCTAGAGCTTAGGCTGCCAGTTGCTTGACCTCTTTGGTTTTGAATATTTAATATATTTTTAATTAAAATGTTTGAATATAAAGTGCTGTTTAAATAATTCTCCTTAGTGTTCTCATTCCTTGCCCTAAGACTAATGGTGTGGGAAAGCACAGTCATTTTCACTAAGGTATTATTTGAAGCTATTTAGCTTCTTTATCTGAAATACCAGCATACACATTGCCGATCACTCATAATTCTTTCTTATCATCTTCCGTTAAGAGCACGACCCTGAGAAGACCCAAGAGGGAATCTGCATCGTGAGTGTTTACATTTCAGGTCTTTTCAAATGTTTTAATGTTGATATAAAATTAAATCATTATCTGTACGTGTTTACTAACTTGTGTCATTATGTTTCCGGGTTTCCTTTTATGAGGGTGATTTGTGTATGCATTGTTATGAAACTGGTCACTACTATGCTAACACATTATCATAGACCTACAGCAAGAGCAGGTATGTACCAATGAATTAGTCCAACTTGTGGATTTTACATTTGAGTAAATAGAGTCCCAGTGAAATATGTTTTGATAATAAGGATGAAAGTTTTTCTCAGTGGAACTCCACCTGAATATTTTACACAATACTTTATCATCCAGAAGTCAGTTTTGTAAATAATATAGTGATATGAATGTTATTTCCCTACTCCCTAATAATGAAAGACTTTCATAACTGTGAAGTTGGTTATTTTTCTAAAGGACTGAGTGATGATTGTTGTTATCAAGGTCTGGCTTCACTTTTCTCCTTTTGTTTGATCCACAGTAAGTTGTCTTTTAAAGAAAACTCGAGGACTGGGGTGTAGCTCAGTGGAAGAGCATTTGTGGGGCATGCACAAACCCTAAGTTCAACCCCCAACACCACAAACAAACAGAAAAAGTAAACCAGACCCAGGATTTGAGGCAAGGATGAAATTCAGTCCAATCTCCCAATTACATTTTCTGTATGAAAGTACAGAAGGGCAGGCTGCCGGGGCTGTGTTTTCAAGTGTCATGGGATGCATGTAGGTAAACAATAAAAATTAGCAAAGGTAAGATTTGAGAAGGCAAAAAACATAACTTCCGATATTATATCATAAGAAAGCACTCTAATATGTAAGAGTTTCTTAGTGTTGAAAAAATAAAAATTCGGATTACAGGAAGTAGGTAGTAAATTAGGCATTAGAAACCAAAGCCTGCCAGGTGGTACCAGTAATGTCCATGAATGTGACAGTCATGCTCTTAACAATGCAGACACAGTATGTTCCTGGTTTATCAAGGACTCCTGAGTCCATTTTCTTTACCAGAACAAATTCTCACTAGTGAATCCAGAATGGCTATTCCCATTGCCTTTCCAGAATTTGATTTCCTGCTTTCTAATTGATCACAGAAATATTTTAATCATTGAGGTGTGTGTGTGTGTGTGTGTGTGTGTGTGTGTGTGTGTGTGTGTGTATTGGATCCAGGGGCATTTTACTTCCGAAACTCTTTATTTATTTTTATTTTTTATCTTTTTGAAACAGGATCATTCCAAATTGCTGAGGGTTTTACTAAATTTCTGAGACTGGCCTTGAACCTGAGATCCTCCCAACTACTGAGATTATAGGTGTGGGCCACCATGCCAAACTTAATCCTTGAGATAGATTTTAAAAAATCTTTTTTCTTTCTAGATCAGCGTATGAATAATGCAATTAAGAACATGCAGCCTCGGTTTTCTCTTTTGTCTGCACAAATCTGCTTCGAACCTCTTGATTGTTCCTTATGATTGGGATTCAATTGAGAAGACCACAAGATTGAACAGCCACTTGCCTTGATACTCTCACGGGTGAGTTAGAGAACCTCACAGCAAAAGAGACCTTATGATCACTCTGCCCAACTCTGATCTGATAGAACAGGATCCCGGAGCAGGAGGAACTGCTCAAGACAGCACATCTGGGCAGTGGAAGGCTTGGTTTAGATTAGGGGGGTGGCGGTCTTTGTTATCCATTTATTGGGTTCTGGGGCTTCTTCTGTTCTTTATATTTTAATCTTGTATCATGCAGATGTTGTTTAAAAGGGATCTTTTCTCCTCTCCTAATGTAAACAAGATTTGTCAGTTGGTATCATTGGGGATGCTGGCTGGGTGTCGCATGCCTTGCCTCCTTTCTTAAGCAAAGGATGGGGTAAATAATTACTCATTGCTCTTGTTTTGTTGTAATTTTCTAGTACTGCAGATTGCACCATGGGCCTTGTGCATGCTGGGTAAGAGCTTTACCACTGAGATACGCCACCAGTACCCCCCACACCGACTTTTAACTTTATGTCTTAATAGGGTCTTGCTGAGTTGCCTGGGGTGGCCTTGAACTTATGCTCCTCCTGCTCAGGCTTCTAAGAAGCTGGGATTATAGATGTGGGCTACCAAGGCCCCATTCTTCATTGCTTTCAATGTCTGCAACAATAAGGAATGACAGACACTTGCTTTTGCAACAGCGAAGATAAAGACATATAACCTTGACGTTGCCAATGTCATGCTGGAGCAAGGGCTGCAAAGCTGCAGGCACAACGGAGAGTTTCCTGATGCGGGCACCAGAAACCACAGTACCCGAGTGAGTGCTGGCAATGCTGTCCATGGCGGGGCCATCGGCATTTGGCAGGGGCAATATCTGGCATCCTGCAACTGTAGCTATCACCTTCATGTCTTGCTTCCTGAAGAATAATATTGACTATGCTTCTGGTACTCAACCTGTCCTATTTTCCAAGCCTAACAGTCCTTTTTTTTTTTTTTCTGGAAATTCTGGTTGTATTCAATACATATATATATATATATATATATATATATATATAGAGAGAGAGAGAGAGAGAGAGAGAGTTCCTTTTGGATTTAGCTCATTTTTTATTAGCTTTGGTTGCTCCTACTGAAAAAAAAAATTGGTAGTTGTTACATAGTTTGAATAGAGAAAATAGACTTAGCCTCTGGATCTGGGAATGCCCAGAAAATATGCTTTTTTGTCCTTCATACAAACTTTCCAAAGGCTTCAGTGTAAAACTTTGCATTTTTGAGCCGGGCGTGGTGGCGCAGGCTTGTAATCCCAGCACTCGGGAGGCTGAGACCGGAGGATCCGGGTTCGCAGCCAGCCTCAGCTACCTAGTGAGGCCCTCCGCAACTTAGTGAGACTCAGTTTCAAAATAAAGCATAAAAAAAAAAAAAATAGGGCTGGAGGTGTAGCTCGGAGGTAGAATGCCCCTGAGTTCAATCCCCAGTACCGCAAAAAAAAAACAAACCTTTGCATTTTGTGTTTGTGTGTGTGTGTGTGTGTGTGTGTGTGTGTGTGTGTTTGTGTGTGTGTGTGTGCGTGTTTTGTTTTGTGGTACTGTGGATGGAACCTAAGAGCATTCTACCTCTGAGCTACACGCCAGCCCTATTTATTATTCTTTATTTTGAAACGAGGTCTCACTAAGTTGCAGAGGACTCAAAGATATTTTTTAAAATTTACTAAAATGTTGTAATTTTCATACATTTCTTCCCTCCGAGAATGCTGGATCAGAAATTCATTGTTCATGGACACTGAGCAGAAGTGTGGATAGCATAGATCCAGCCGCTTTTCCTGATTGATTTGCTGCTTTTGCAGGTCACCTCGTCATTCAGGGTGTCATTAGTTCTCCATGCATAAAACATAGGGAAAGAAAATGGGAAAACGTGCCCTGTTCTCTGCTCCCCAGTCCACCAAAATAAGCATCATTATCCATTTTTCAATAAAACATATGGATCAAAGAGGGAAATAAAAGCAGAAAGAGGAGAAAAATCAAACTCTTATTTTCTTTTGGTAGAACTTATGAAATATAGTAACATAGTTTGAATTTTCTGGGGCTTTGCACGATCAATTAGTTAATCTTAATCATTTCCTAGAGAAGCCAAACCTATGTGATTCTCAAGTTTTAAGGAATCCATTCATTAAAATAAAGGCAGGAGCTAGACTTAGGTAGAGTGATATGTTTATGAAGCACTAGCCTTGTAATTTTCCAACATCTGCAGGGAATTAAAAAACAATCACTGCGATCATTTCAGTTACTCTGAAGCCAGCAATATGAGCAATGTTTAGGCTCTTTATGGGCCCTACAAAATCATCAAATAGATTTTCAAAAGTGTTGGCAGTGAGAACCACACCTCTTTTTTTTTTTTTTTCTTTTTTTCTGGGCATGGAAAAACCGTGTAAAATAGACTCTCAATGAAGCCATAATTGTAAGTAACAGACACATAATTTATTTTTAGAGACTGGGTTACCATTAGTACATAGTTGGACACATTTGAGTCTGTCTCAAACACACTCACAAAAAAACCCTTCTAGTCATTTATAGAGAAAGGTTCTTCTCTCCCTCCCTCCCTCCCCTTATGCAGACTATAAAATGTAGAGTCTAATAATAGGGACATACTTAATAAAGGTATTGATGGGTGTTTCCTCTTTGAACAATTAATGTGCCCTAAGCAGTATCTACTTAAGGAGGTCCTAGGTTGTCAGGAATACATTGGTGTCCTCTGCCCTGGTTTCAACGTGAGGCACTGGAAGACACTGCTCTTTTCAGCTATTTATCTTTACCTTGGACCCTTTTCCTCCCTCTTGAATATCCCCTCATGAGAGCCAGTCAAGGGATGCCCAGCGGTCTCCTCCTCAGGAAGCCTACCATGATACCGCCTGCCCTCCTCCCCGCCCCTTTGCAGACTGACACTGAACTAATAAAAACTGGACCAAACGGCTGTAATTAAAAAATTTAAGCTTGGGAGTGCTAGGAAGAGACAGCTTAGTTCCTTCTCACCCTTGAGCATTTTTAGAAGGCATGAGGTACTCTTAGCTTCTAATTAAAACCAGGGGAAACATTGACTGAAGGCCAGCTTTATATAAAATGAAGGAGGTGTGTATTTGGATAGGCTTCATTCCCAGTAGTTACTTCATTTAGATCCCAACTTTTCACATTTCTTTAGTAAGGGAAAACTACTTTCATTCAACTTTTTAAACCAAGAAGTAAAATGCTCACGTGCCAGAGAGGCGGCACATTTAGATTCACATGAAGGTACTCATGCCTGACACTCATTATTTACTGAAGGTGGATTAGGATAAGAAAAGGGGAGCCAGGCGTGGTGGCACATGCTTGTAATCCCAGTACTTGGGAGGCTGAGACAGGAGGATCCAGGTTCACGGCCAGCTTCAGCTACTTAGTGAGGCCCTAGGCAACTTAGTAAGACCCTGTTTCAAAATAAAGAATAAGAAATAGGACTAGGGGTATAGCTTGGAGGTAGAATGCCCCTGAGTTCAATCCCCAGTACCACAAAAAAAGGGGTGGGGAGAAGAAAAGAACATTAACATGAATTGTTTTCAAAGCAATTTTGTGAGTTTGGCAAGAAATATAATTCATCCACAAAGAAATGTGGGTCAAGAAGGCATTTAGAGCCAGACATGGTGGTGCACACCAGTAATCCCAGTGCTTGGGAGGCTGAGACAGGAGGATCACAGGTTTGAGGCCAGCCTCAGCAACTTGGCAAGATTGTCAGGTACCTAGTGAGACCCTCAACAACTTTAGTGGGATGCTGTTTCAAAATACAAATAAATAAAAAGTTATGGGGGTATAGCTTGGAGGTATAATGCCCCTGGGTTCAATTCCTAATATAAAAAATAAAAGGAAGGTATTTAGGAGAAAGTTGTGAGCTGGCTTGAGACCTGTGTGCTGGGCTTATGAAGCCTGGAAGGTAATGCTGGTTTCAATGGAGACTCCTTTGTCAGGCCCAGCTTGATGAACAAAGTAAATGTCGGCAATCAGGTAAATGTTGGCAATAAACATTGGAGTGGAACTTCTGTTTATTGTATCTACTCAGCCCTGGTGTGTGAACTCTTCAAGGAGACTGTTGTATTCATTACCTAAGCAACCTGACACATGGGAAGAATTCAATAAGCACTTCTCATGGGAAGGGAGGAAGGGAGGAAGGGAGGAAGGGAGGAAGGGGAAGCAGAGTCCAATGGAGACCTTGGCCGGGAGGAACTCTGGGACGTGTGGTTTTCAGTCAGTCCGGTATGAATGTTTCAGGACTCTGTGTGTGCAAATGTGCACCCAAGGGAGCGTGGTTTTACAATAGCTCAAGCAACTTTGTTTTTGCTCACTCTCCCCCAAGTTCCCTCTCACTACTTAGTTCCCCCTCTTGGAGTACCCAGCTGTGTCTGCTTCACCCAACACACTACCCTTAGACTGGAGGGACAGGAGTGCCAACCTCTTAATCATTGCTGTGTCCTCAGCACCTAGGTGGTAAGTAGCTGCTGGTCCTCAACCAAGGTCCTACTCTTACTGTTGCAACTCAGTACAGGGTGGGTGACTGGCCTCCAGATACCAAATCCACGCAAAACCTGTGACTACCCAGCTGCTTCTGGTTGGGCAACCAGCTGAGTTCATTCTCAAGAACGCCCGAGTCTGGTCACTGTCCAGCTATCTAAAGTCTTGTGTTCATGGCAGGGTCTACATGCGAGGGTGAGAATAAGTCTCCAGAGAAGGGAACAGAAGGGTCACTTGTGAGGAGCTAGTGACACAGAAAGAAAGATGGTTCAGGGGATATGGATGCACTGGAGGGGGGATGGGAATGAAAATGTTCCGTAGACTTCAAAGCCTGTTGCTGGATTTGTCCTGTCCTGAATGCTGACTGTACCAGCCTGGGAAACATTTAGTGAGATGCATGGCCGCAAACAAAGCAGATCGCAAGCTCATGTTAGTAGTTTCTCAATGAAGGGATTACTTGGCCATTCTCTGTGAATGCCTGTTTTGCAAGCTCGAAGGGAAATGGTTTGTTCTAGACATGTCTATTATTGCCTGCCCCGCCCTGGCTGGGGGTCAGGAAGCTGCTCTTTCCTTCACGTCCCTGCAGAGCACACAGGGACATGCTCTTGGTTGTCCTTACCCATAAACCGCCTTCAAAACAGAGCTGGCCTCGTAAATTGTAATTGGGATTAAATGAATCATGTCTGAGTGTTCAGGATTGTTTGGTGCATGCTAAGCATCTGAGAAAACTTAGCAGAGATATTCACAGTGAGGAGGATTGTGATAGCCCATCCCTGGCTGGGACTGATTAGGACAAGAAGCACTTTTACCCAAAAATGCCAGTCCAGAAGCTGCAAGGCATGGCTGTCAGCTGTCTTGTGATTTCTGCTGTTGGTTTTAAAAGACAAGATTGGCCAATCAGTCTTTCCTCAGCTAACCAACACAAAACTAGGTGACTAATAATGTCACAGGGTGGCCACTGTCTGGCACTGCGTGAGTTAAAAGTGGAAGAGAGCCAGGCATGGTGACACATGCTTGTAATACCAGTATTTGGGAGGCTGAGATGGGAAGATCACAGGTCAGAGGCCAGTCTCAGCAACTTAATGAAACTGTTTCAAAATTTAAAAAAAAAAAACTAAAAATAAAAAGGGCTAAAGGTATAGCTTGGAAAAAGTAGCTTGGAGGCAGAATGCATATGGGTTCAATACCCAGTACAGAAAGGAAGGAAGGAAGGAAGGAAGGAAGGAAGGAAGGAAGGAAGGAAGGAAGGAAGAAGAGAAAATGTAATTGAAAGAAGGGTAAGTGAAAGAGGAGCATTGAATTGACATGTGCTAGGAAATACGTTTCAAATGCATAAGAAATGCGCCAAGAAACAGACACTTTGAAAGAGAAAAAGAGAGTGAAAGAAAAACGACACAAAACCCTGAGTGACCAGCCCCTCCCCTCTCCCCACCTGTATTTTAATTGTGTGGGTCTCACTTTTACTCCTAGTTTTTCTTCTTTCCTTCCTTCCTTTTTTTTTTTTTTTTTTTTTTTTTTTTTTGGTGGTACTAGGGTTCTACCTCCAAGCTACCCCAGCCCTTTGCATTTTTTATTGTGAAATAGGGTCTGGCTAAGCTGCTAAGGTTCTCGATAAACTGCTGAGGCTGACTTCAAACCTGTGATCCCCCTGTCTCTTCCTCCCAACAACTGGGATTACAGGTACGCACAACCACGTTCAGGTCACTCTTGGTTTCATAAATGTTTCCTCTCTAGCCCAGTTGCTTTTTCTTTCTTTCTTTCTTTTTTTTTTTTGTGGTACTGGGGATTGAACTCAGGGGCATTCTACCTCCGAGCTATACCCCCAGCCTTATTTTTTAGTCTTTATTTTGAAACAGGGTCTCACTAAGTTGCGAAGTGTCTCACTAGGTAGCTGAGGCTGGCCGCGAACCCGGATCCTCCGGTCTCAGCCTCCCAAATGCTGGGATTACAAGCGTGCGCCACCACGTCCAGCTGCTTTTTCTTTTAAAGTCATCTGAGTTTGAGTGCTCTTGATGTTTCTTGAGCCCAAAGAATCTTGACTGGGTTTGGAAAATGCATTTTATAACACAATTAATCATCATACAAAATTATCAGATATCATCTGGCTGCAGGACTTCCTTTCCTACGTGGTTGAAGAATTGTAGAGCATACCGATGATTCCAAAGACAGATTTGAACCTTCTATGAACATTGGGGTTTTTATGCTAGGCCACTCTATGTAGTCTATCCTCTAGTCCATTATAGGGTGATCGCTGGATGTCAGCCAATGACTGAAGCAGCAAAGAGCAAGGAAGTGCAAGCTCCCATGGCTGCAGGGAACATTCCTGCACACACAGCTCAGGTGTGATATGATAGAGAACGGAGGGAATTCTGCCAAACTATACAGGCAGGCTCTTCTTGTGCCCCTCCCACCTCTTCCTCAAGACAGAAATAATTTCTCTTAAGACCAGAGTTGTGTTTTGGTTGATGGGAATAAATAGATCCCCCCAATCCCTGCAAATACAATAGTTCTAAAATAGACAAAGTTCTAAAATGTAAAATCTTTCAATCTTTTAAAAATCGACAGGCATGGTGGCACATACCTGTAATTCCAGTACTTGAAAGGCTGAGGCAGAAGAATCGCAGTTTCAAGACCAGCCTCAGCAAATTATCGAATTTCTCAGCAACCTAGCAAGACCCTGTTTCAAAACAACAACAACAACAAAATTTAAAAAGGGCAGGGGGTATAGCTCAAAGGTAGAATGCCTCTGGGTACAACCCTCAGTACCCACACATATACACATAAACATATACATACATGATAGCTTAATTTAAAAAATGATATGGTCCAGATGGACACAGCAGAGCATGCTTGTAATTCCAGTAATTGGGAAGCTGAGACAGGAGGCTTGTAGGTTCAAGGCCAACCTCAGCAACTTAGCAAGACCATCAGCAACTCATTGATATCCTGTTTCAAAGTAAAAAATAAAGTAGGGTTGGGGATGTAGCTGGGTGGTAGACTGCTCCTGGGTTCAATCCTAGCAAAACACACACACACACACACTCTCTAGACAAAATGTGTCTGCAAACCAAACTTTATCTGAGGCGGCCAGTTCTTCTCTCTGATATAAGAGCCTGGGAAAGATCCCCTGGTCGAGAACCGGATGCCTCAAAATTTATCACATTTCCTAAAACCCACATTCAGTTCTGTGGTTGTACTCTAAAAAGACAAGGGGGAAGAGACTTTATTTTGAGAGTTGCTGCCAGAAGGAAATGAAAAAAGTCATATCAACATTTGTCCAAAACATTCAAGAAAAAGTTCACATAATTATCATGAATTATGGATCTCAGTGGTTAATAATTGGGGTATATTGGGGTAAAATCATGTTGGCTCCCTTAAGACACTTGTGTCTCATTTTGCAATTGTCTTTCCTCCCATATATATTTCAGCAACACTGTCCAGAAAATCATACTATTGCAGGCAATTTTTGAAACTTTACCAAAAATTCCTGATGGATTAGTATTACATTCTTGGCTTTTGGAGCTATGTTTAAACATACTCTTTGACTATGGAAAGAAAGTAGTTTAAATAATAATATATACATATTTAAATTTTCTTAGAATAATGAGCTGTAGGTCTTTCTGTTTTGTTTCGGTTTTTTTCTTTTAATTTTCAAGACTGACTTAATTAATTGTCATCGGGTTAAATAGGTTTTGGTTTGGTTTGCTTTGGTTTGGTTCCAAGTGCAAAATGTTCCTTGAAAAGAAACTTCAAAGGATACAAATAATGGCTTTCCAATTATCATTTAGAATAGTCTTCTATCTGCTGCAGTTGTCCTCTGACTTATTTCCAAAGGATCTTCCAAAGGATCTAAGGCTATTATATTCTGTCTTTTGCTCTAAGTTCTTCAAACTTAAATCAAAGTGATTTCAGTGGAGAGACTACCTTCTTTCCACACATTGTCTCTAAAACTATTGTGTCTAATGCTGGAGACAAACCAAACCCCTGCCATTGGCGAACACTAGGTCTAGTGTGAAAGAATGCTCACTATTGCTGGTGTCAGCCCAGATGTGTATGCAGCTTGGAGCCCCTCTGGGGTTCTCAGGGTGACAATCCAGGAAAGATCCCTCGTGGCTCTTACCGGGGATAGGAAGTCTAGGTGCTGTGAAATACATCCACAGTAGTCCCTATGATAAAGGACACTTCCCAGAGAAAGAGACCTCAGCTGAGTCCCATTCCTGCTAGAGAAGGGCATTTTTTTCCGCCCCAGGTCCCCGAGGGCTACACTGCTGGGAAGCGCTTGTGAAGGCTGCAGCCCAGAGACACAGGCTGAGAAAAGGCTGAGACTTGATCATGAATATTCAACGGCTCCCCCCAACCAACTCCTTAGCACCGTGCTCCTAGGACTCTAAAGGAGAAACAGTGCATCACATCAGGAAGAGCTGCAGGATGCAGATGCTATGAGCAGAGTCCTCAGGGGAGCCCACATTAAGAGAGGGGCAAAAATAAGGAGACCAGAGCATCAAGACCATGGCAGCTACAGTCCAGCCCAAACCTTAGCCAGATCAGCATAAATTCTAAGGAAAGGACCATTCGCCCCAGGTCTAATTACTCAATACAATATAGCTGGATTCCAACAATAATTGCAATGCATACAAAAAGACAGAAACGCATAAATAATAATAGCATCCCCTCCCCTGTGAGACACACACACACACACACACACACACACACACACACACACACACACACACACACTTAGGTAGTCTGAAGAAATAGCCACACTCAAGTATGACATAGGTGTTTGAATTTCAGACAGGGAACTTGAAATAATTATCATAAATATACGAAGGGCTCTATATTAGTTTTCTAGGGTTGCTGTAATAAAGAGCCACAGACTGAGTGGATCAAACAAGAAAAATTGATTTTCTTGCAGTTCTGGAGGACAGATATTGAAGACTAGGTATGGGCAGGATTGGTTTCTTCTGGGCTTCTTCCCCTGGCTTGCAGCTGCCACCTTCTTGCTGAGTCCTCACCGGATTCTGTGTGTGTGTGTGTGTGTGTGTGTGTGTGTGTGTGTGTGTGTGTGTCCTTCCCTGGTGTCTCTGTGTACTGAATTTCCTCTTTTTATGAGAACATCAATTAATTTAGGTGAGGACCAACCCTAATGGCCTCTTTTTTACTTATGTGTTTTAAGGTCCAATCTCCAAATCCAGTAACATTCTCAGTTACTTGAGGTTGGATCTTTAACACATGAATTTGGGATTGGGGCCCACTTCAACCCATAACAGGTTCTGATAAGAAGACAGTGCTGGTAGGTAGAACACAAGACATAGCTAACCAAAGAACAAGTGAGTTTAAAGATAGATCACACAAAACTTCCCAACCAAAGTAAAGGATAAAAGGGAATAAAGACATATGGACCTGAACATTCAAGAACTTTGGGACTATGTCAAAAAGTCTATCATACATATAAGTAGAACATCAGAAAGAGAAGAGACAGGGCAGCAAAGAAATATTTCAGGTAATAAAGACTGATAAATTTCCAAAAATAGTGATGGGTAGCAAACCACATATTTAGGAAGCTCAAAGAGAACCAAAGAGTGTTTTAATAAAATTTACTAAATTACTACACACTGGCTGACCTTGAACCTGCAATCCTCCTGTCTTAGCCTCTCAAGTACTAGGATTACAGGCATGTGCCACCACACCTGGCCCCAATTAAAATATTTTAATATGATTTATTTCTCTTTATTCTCTTCAGAGAATTTTCCTTTTTCAAATCCTTGCTTCACTTGATAAATAGTGGTATTTCATTCATCTTTTTTTATAGTTGAAGTAAATCTTAACTCATAAATTTCAAAAAGTCCAATCAACCAATCATTTACAACACCAGAAAATTCCATTGCAAATCATATTTGAATTGCAGAAAATCAAGGGTAGAAAGAAAATGTTGAAATAATCAGAAGATGAACTATATTTTTTTACTCATAGGAAAATAAATACAAGAATAACATTAGACTCATCAGAAATCATGCAAAGAAGAAGAGAGGGGCTCAAACATTTAAAGAGTTAAAGGAGAGAGAGAGGGAGGAGAGAAGGAAGGAAGTAAGGAAATATCAACTAGAAATTCTGTATGCAGCAAATATATACTCTGGAATAAAGAATTAAAGATTTTTCTCAAGCAAACAAAAATTAAGAGAATTTATCTCTAGCAGACCTGTTCTACAAGAAATGCTTAAGGAAATTCTTCAAGGAGAAGGGCAATTATTTAGCTGAGAAATTCAAATCTACATCGGTAAAGGAAATGAGTCACAGAGGGAATAAGTGAAAGTAAAACAGTTTAAAGTAATAACAGCAGCAATGAATTGGAGGCTCATGCATATTGTAACTAAAGTGAATAAAGCAATTTCAAAAGGGACAAGCAGGGAAAAATTGGGAAGTCTGTCTTATAAAGTACTGCACTATATGGGAAATGATAAATTATTATTTTAAGGTAGATTCAGATTAATTAAAATGGATATTGGAAACCAAGGCAACTACTAAACAAGTTTTTGAAAAGTATAATTCATATAAAGAGAGATTATATTGAACCATATAAAATGGAAACCAAAGAAAACAGAAAATGGGTATGAACAAGGGAGAAAAAAAAGAACAAATTGATTAATTTGAAGCTGTTACAAACATAGTAGATATTAATCTAACAATAACAACAATTACTTTACATGTTAAGTAGTCTAAATATACCAATGAAGAGTCAGAGGTTGTCAGAGTGAAAACACACACATACAAGACTTGGATGATATGTTGTCTACAGAAATCCACATTAAACAGGAAGACTCTGATAGGTTAAAGGTAGAATGGAGAGAGAAATATCATGTTAACACTATGCAACACAATGTTGGATTAGCTACATTAAGTTCGACAATGCTGATTCAAAACATGGAAAATGCTGAGGACTAAAAAGAACCCTAACTATATTAGCTTAAGCTCCCATAACAAGAGTCTATAGATTTGGTGGTTTCAATAACAGAAATTTCTTTTCATAGTTTTGGATGCTGAGAAGTCGAAGATGGAGGGACTTAGCAATTTGGTTTCTGGTGAAGGTTTTCTTCCTAGCTTCTTGATGTCCACCTTCCTCTGCATCCTCAGATGGTAGGAAGAGCTTCTTCCTTCCTCTCCCTTCTTTTCCCCTGCTCTCTCCTCCCCTTCTCTTCCCTCTTTGATCCTCCTTTCTCTTCTTTTATCCTCTTCTTATTTTTCATTCCTTTTCTTCTTAGGTCAAAGTACAGTTTGATCAAGGCCGCACTCCTATGTCCTTATTTAACCTTTCGTATCTCCCAGGACCCCATCTCCATGGTGGGCTAGGGCTTCAACATTTGTATTTTAGAAGCACAGTTCAGTCCAGAGTAATTGATAATGGCAAAGTATTCCATTCTCCTAGAAGACATAAGAATCTTAAGTGTGTCTGCACTTACTAGAAGAGTCTCAAAATACATGAAGCAAAACTGATAACATGGAAAGAAAACACAAACACTATTGAAACTTAAACATCACTTCTTCATTAACTGATAGACCAAGAAGGCAGAAAGACAGAAAGATATAGTTGACCTAAACAGCACTAAAATTCGAATTCATATCATAGAAATTTATAAAAAGCTTCATCAAAGAGCAGAACACACAGTCTTCTCAAACTCACAGGCAACTTTTACCACATAATGGATAAACCACATCATGGGTCATGAAACACACCTTCACAAGTTTATAAAAATAGAAATCAAATACAGCATGATCTTACACCATTAAATAAGCTAGAAAGTAATAACAGAATGGTAACTGAAAATCTTCCCCCAAATTTAAAAAGTGAACAGCACAGTTATAAATAACATGAGTCAAAGAAGACTCAAGAGAAATCAAAACATATTTTGAACTAAATTATAAGTAAAATAAAACTTATCAAAATGTGCAGAATGCAGTGAAAATAGTTCATAGAAGGAAATTCACAGGATTAACTACATAGAAAATAAAAAAGAAAGATCTAAAGCAGTCACCTAAGCTTCTACCTGGGAAACTAGACAAAGAAGAATGATTTAAGCCACAAGTAAAGAGAAGAAAGGAAATGAAGATTGGAATAGAAACCAATGACATTTGAAAACAGTAAAACAATAGAGAACAGCAACAAAATCAAGAGCTATTTCTTGAAAAGGTTAATAAAATTGATGAACCTCCTGCCAGGCTCACCAAGGAGAGAAGAAAAAAGAATATAATTGTATCAGAAACAAGAAAGGTTTCATCACTATTGTTCCCAGAGATATTAAAAGGACAATACAAAGAATATAAGCCTATAAATTTGATAATATAGATAAAAGAGACTAATTCCTTCAATGATACAAACCACCACACTCACAAGAAGCTATAGATAATTTGAAGAAATATAGACATATTGTACATGTATACATATATCAATAGCTAAATATTTAAGATACAACATATATAATGTATAAGGTATAAATACATACTACATAATAATAAATATAGCCATAATATATAACAAAATAGATAATTTAAAGAAATACAAACATATTGTATATGCATACATATATTAATTGCTAACTACTTAAGATACATAATATATAATGTGTAAGGTATAAATATATACTACATAATAATAAATATAGCCATACTTTATAATACTTTATTTATATTTTGGGTATGAAATTAAATTAACAAATAATAAACTTCAAAAAAAAGCACCAAAACAAAATGGTTTTTCTGGAGAATACTATCAAACACTGAGGAAAAAATTATGTGAATTCTCCACAATCTCTTTCAGAAAATAGAAAAAGGAGTATTTCCCAACTCATCCTATGAGTTCCTATAATTACTTTAATATGAAAACCAGATAAAGATATAACAAAAAATAAAATTATAGACCAGTATTTCCCATGAATATAGATGCCCCAAATCCTCAAGAATATCAGCAGATTAAATCCAACAATTTAGAAAGGAATTATATACCCATATGCCCTGATGAAGTGATATTTATTCCAGGTACCCTTGGCCTGTTCAACATTTAAAGTCATTCAGGATAATTCACCACTTCAACTGGCCAAAGAAAACTCCTCTCAATGGATACAGAAAAAGCATCTTACATCCTTCCATATCTATTCATTATGAGCACTCTCAGAAAATTAGGAAGAGAAGCAATTTCCTCAATCTGATGAAGAGCTGCAAGGTTCTTATGAGGTAGGGCTGCTACGTACAGTTATCCAGGTATGCACTGCACAACTCTCAAGGATGACATTTACATTGTTATCTTTCTTGTGATTTAAAACACTGACAACTCCCTACTGAATCTCCTCAGCTTGGAATTATTCCAACATGCTACCAGGGAAGAGAGAATACAAAAGCCCTCTAAGGTAATAAAGTCAAGATGATATATGATATGTAGAATATGATAAATAGGAAAAAGAAGTAAAAGAAACCATTCTGTTTCCATATTAATTAAAGAGGGAGAGAACAATGGCAAAAGAGAGGCAGGATACCATTCTCTAATGTCTCTGCAACAACTTGCCTCCTTGTCTCTTTTTCAAGGGCCAAACTTGAAGAGACAATTCATACAAAACCCCAGGTAGACTGAAAATAAAGCCAATAGCAGAGGTCAGACTGTCTGTCGTCAACACGGAAACTCTGCGGCACAGACACGATGCAGAGCTGCTTGTTTAAGCTAGAGCTTCTCTTCCCTGTGCTGTGAATAGGCTACGAATGTGCCAGAAGATGCTACTTCCCTTTACCTATGGGCAGGTGTACAGGTCCTGGGGCTCCTAGAGGGAAGCAACCTTCAGCCATGAAGCCTTCTCCATGAAGCCTTCTCCATGAACTCATCCTCTGGGGTGATGAGTTCAGAGCTCCTGAGGAAGCCCTTCCCTACTCGAGTACCTACTTCAGCAGATGTGAAGCACTGCTTTCCCACTGTGAACAGGCAGTCTACACAGCTGCCAAGAGGCTCTGCACTCCAGGTGTACAAGGGACAGGGCAGGAAGTCCAGTGTGTGGCTGTGGGGAGGGGCGGCCGGCGTGGGGGTTTGGCAGGAGTCAGGTGTAGCTTTGAATTTCTACCTTCGTATAAATCCATAGCAGCTGTCCTTTTGCAACTGATGTCCTCTTTCCATGTCAACAGAGTTGGCTGGAGCTGTTTGCAATAACAAGGCATGTGCATTCTTATTTGGGGATATCTGACATAAGTTTCCTTGTGTTTGAAATGAGCTCCATTACAACAACAAAAAAAAAAAATTCTAAACTAAACTCAGTTTAAGAAGGAAAAGCCATTAAAGCTTTTTTAAACAAGTTGTCATTGTGTTAAATACTTGAATGGTTGTGAAATTTTTTCAGCAGGTACATATGGGTATAAAGAGTTTGTTGAGGTTAACTATCAAGAATTTGAAGTCTTAACCAGGAATGCTTTAGCTTTTTCAAATATAAAACTTGATATCTATGAATTATAATATAGTCATTAAGAGAGTTGAGAATATTTTAATTATAAGTTCTATAACAATTATCATTGACATTAATCAATGTAAGTCATCCTAATATTCAGCATCATATTGTTATCATAATGTTATGTAAAAAGAAAAATGTGATGAATACTTACACCAACCTCCATTGACAGATCCCTCTCTGTCTGCTTAGGTTTACCCCTATGTAAAGTAGAAACTTTACTGTATTTTGCATGTACTTTGATGGGAACAATTAAAAGTACTAGTTCTGACAGGTCAGTGGTTTTAAAGGTGGTCCCAGAACCCACAGCATCAATATCATCTTTGGAAATCCATCAGAAATATGTATTCCAACCATAAATCCACTGAAAAAGAAATCTAAAAAATAATTCCACTCACAATAGCACCCCCAAAAATAAAATACTTAGGGATAAACCTAACCAAAGAGGTAAAAGACCTCTATAAAGAAAACTATAAAAGGTTGAAAAAAGACATTGATGAAGACCTTAGAAGATGGAAAAATCTTCCATGCTCTTGGATAGGCAAAATAAATATCATAAAAATGGCCATCGTCCCAAAAGTGATCTACAGATTCAATGCAATACCCATGAAATTACCAAGGGCACTCCTCACAGACAGAGAAAAATCAGTCCTTAAATTCATTTGGAAAAACAAAAAGCCGAGGATAGCCAAAGTAGTTCTTAGCAACAAGAACCATGAAGGAGGTATCACAATATCTGACTTCAAACTCTACTACAAAGCCACAGTATTAAAATCAGCATGGTATTGGCACAAAAACAGACACATATACCAATGGAGCAGAATAGAAGATCCAGAAACAGACATGCTTACAGTCAATTAATTTTTGACAAAGGAGCAAAAATATACACTGGAAAAAAGATAGCCTCTTTAACAAATGGTGTTGGCAAAACTGGTTAACCATATGCAGGAAAATGGAAATAAACCCCACTTTCTCATCCTGCACAAGAGTCAACTCAAGGTAGGTCAAAGACCTGGAAGTCAGGCCAGAGACCCTGCAGGTACTTGAAAAGGGCATATGGCCTCACTTCAACACATAGGCACAGGTAAAAACTTTCTCAACAAGACCCCAAAGGCACGAGCAACTCAAAGGAAGATCAATACATGGGATTGCATTAAACTGAAGAGCTTCTGTGCAGCAAAGGAAACTATCAAGAACCTCAACAGAGAGCCCACAGAGTGGGAGAAAATTTTTGACAGCTACTCTTCTGATAGAGGTCTAATATCTAGGATATACAGAGAACTCAAGAAACTCACAGCTAGAAAACAAATAACCCAATCAAAAATGGGCAAAGGATCTAAATAGACAAAAGAAGAAATACAAATGGTCAATAAATGTATGAGGAAATGTTCTACATCATTAACAATCAGAGAGATGCAAATCAAAACTACCTTGAGATTTCACCTAATTCCAATCATAATGGCATTCATAAAAAACACAAACAACAAATGCTGGTGAGGGTGTGGAGAAGTGGGAACCCTAATACATTGTTGGTGGGATTGCAAATTAGTGCAACCACTTTGGAAAACAGTATGGAGGATCCTCAGATGAATGGGAATGAACTTACCATATGATCCAGCAATACCACTTCTGGGTATCTACCCAAAAGAATGGAAACCAAACTATCAAACCGATGCATGTGTATCTATGTTTATAGCTGCACAATTCACAATTGCCAAACTATGGAAGCAGCCAAGATGTCCATCGACAGATGAATGGATTACAAAACTATGGGATATGTACACAATGGAATTTTACTCAGCCATAAAGAAAAACAAAATCATGTTATTTGCTGGGAAATGGATGCAACTGGAAAACATTTGTTAAGTGAGATTAGCCAGTCACAAAGAGTAAAAAAGCATATGTTCTCCCTAATATGTGGATGCTAGGGAGAAGATGGGGCTAAGAGGGTCTCCAGATGAAAAAGGAGAGACCCTTGATAAGCAAAGAAGTTGACTTAACTGAAGGGGATGGATGGGGGGGGGTGCCCTAATGCACATGATGTACTTTCACAAATATATCAAAGTCAATCACTAAACTGAACTTGAGAAGGAGGGAGGGGGAGTCAGTGGGGTGGGAATTGGGGAAGGGGTTAAATGAGAAATGTGTGCATATATGCCTTTATCAGCTTGTACCTAACAAAGATATATTATTACAATGCACCAATTATTATAAAAAAAATAAAAAGAAAGGAAGGAAGGAAGGAAGGAAGGAAGGAAGGAAGGAAGGAAGGAAGAAAGAAAGAAAGAAAGAAAGAAAGAAAGAAAGAAAGAAAGAAAGAAAGAAAGGCAAGCTCTAGAACTTACCCAGACTGCTGAGTTAGAACTGGGGGTTGATCCAGAAGCCTTGAGTTTTAACAAGACTTTCAAGAGGATTCTGAAACAGCTATGATAGAACAATAGGAGTTTTCAGCAAAAGGCAGGCTTGGGGTAGATACCTTGTACTATGGTTCGAATGTGAAGCCCCAAAGTCCATGTGTTGGAAACTGAATCCCGAATGCAACCTCGCTGAGAAGGGGGTTTTGCAGAGGAGAGAAGCTCCTGAAGGCTGCCCTCACCAGATGGATGAGTGTCATTATTATCACGGTGGTGGGCTAGTTATCCCAACAGCCAGTCCTGATAAAGGATGAGTTCAGCTCCTTCCCCACCTCTGCTGTGGGTGCATTCTTGCTCTTTTGCTTTCTGCCATGGGCTGATGCTGCAGGAAGGTCCTCGCCAGTTGTGGATCCCTGGGCCTTGGACTTCCCCTCCTCCACAACTGAAAAAAAAACAAATCTCTGTTCATTGTAAGTTATCCACGGTCGGGTATCTTCTTTTAGCTGCACAGAATGGACTGAGGGGCCCTGTTTCTTCATAGACTGGCTTTGGGTGTGCAAACACCTAGACATCTCTTTATACTTGTCTCTGCTTGGTGAAGAGAAGGGCTGATGAGAAGCAGGAATGGTCTATCAAGGTCCTGGTGAGGAATTGAGACCCCAGGGGCAGCAGCTCAACCTACCTCGTAAGCTGGGGGTACAGGCGGGGAGCAGGGAAAGGTGGAAGAGGGCATTACTGATATTCAAGAGGTTGGCAGCATCTGAAAGAACCAAAAGGGTCTGAGATAGCAACAGAGTAGACCAGCCAGCCAGCCTAGCCAAGCTCCAACACAGAGGGAGGCACCGTGTGAGGCACTCCCCGTCCCAGACATTCTCCAGTGGGATGGAAGAGGAGGAGAAAACAGCGTTTACAAAGGGTTGAAGCTCATACTTCATATAAACTATTATATATATAATTATTATATAGAAATATATTTATGTATAAATACATAAATGTGTATATATGTATATACATACACATATGCATATATACAAATGTATGTATATACATATGTATGTATGTATACATATTATATATATGTGTGTATGTGTGTGTGTGTGTGTGTGTGTATTAAATGAACTATTTGAAGATGGAGATGCCCCCAAACCTTCTTCCTACCCAAACACTGACTTCAGCTTGGGGAAGAGGAGGATGGCTGGGAAACAGGAGCATAAGAAACAAGCTGTCTTGGAGCTCAGGAAGAAGTTACAGATTTTCTTAAAAGAAAAAAAAAATGCAAATCAGTACAGAGAAGACATTTCAATAAACTGCATAAAATTACCTGATAGATTGTAGTTGTAATTTAGAAAATATTTCGGAATAAAATATCATCATTCCAGATTTCCTTTATCAAATAGCCTCTAAAGTGTGACTGCTACTGCTGAGAATTTAATGAAAACAACCACTTTTGGTCAGAGATGTTGCAGTGACAAATCGCAACCACGCGAGGGCAGTAAAAGCACATTCCTTGCCTGTATTCCACAGATTGTTTATCTGTAACCTCCAGAATTAAGTAAGCAGTTGGCCAGAATACCTGCTTTTGTCCTTCTGCCTTTGTCTAAACTTATTATCCTCCACATCTGATTCATATTCCTAGAGTTTCTACAATATAAATGAAATAACAAAAGGTTTTAACACACATACTCACTTTTTCTGTTTCTTTCACCAGTAATACTTTTGTGGTATCTTATAAATGATAAAACTGAAATATTGCTCAATTAAGTTGCAAGTTCAATTTTTCACCTCATATGTCTTCTAGGCTCATGGAAGTATATGTCAACATCCATTTATATATATATATATATATATATGGGCATTCATATTTGAGTGTGTGTGTGTGTGTGTGTGTGTGTTTACTAGGAGAAGTTTGAAAAAACAAAACGAGCTGTATCAAGGATAGTGAACAAGCAGGGATCCTTTAGACGCATGCATAAAGTGCCTTTCCTTTCTCCCATCTCAGTCCTACAAACCCATTGTGTCACCTTCTTTTTCATCACCATCTGAAATTCAATCTCGGGCAAGTCTCATAAATCTTCAGATGTTAATAAAAAAAAAATCTACAAGTTATTATTATATTATTATCTCTCCCAACGCATTGCATTTTAATAATTAAGACCCTCTCTGGCTGAGTGTGCTGGTACACCTGCAATCCCAGTACCTGGGAAGCTAAGACAGAAGGATTGCAGGTTCTAGGCCAGTTTCAGCAATTTATCAAGACCCTGTTTCAAAATTAAAAAAAATAAAGTGGGTTGGGGGTGTAGCTCAGAGGTAGAATGTACCTGGGTTCCATTCCTAGTACCATATTTTTCCCCCTAAGAATTTCATGTAGATGTCAACAAAATTAAAAAAAAAAGGACTAAGGGTATAGCTTGGAGGTAGACCCCCCCTGGGTTCAATACCTATTACCACAAACAGTATATATATATATATATATATATATATTGTATATATATAAAAACAGTATATATATATACTATTTATATACAGTATATATATATTAGTATATATATATATATATATAACTACTCGTGTAAGACGTCTTAGCCAACATCAATGTTTGATGTGTACTACTGACATCAGCAGAGTTCATGGACATGTTATTATTAAAAGAGGATCTGCACCCTAACTAAATACTAGAGTCACTTGAAGAACTTTTGAAAGGGAAACAGCTATTTCCAATCAGAATTTGTCATTTTGAATCATCTAGCCAGGTGGTCCTCTTAGCCACTCAAGGTGGGGAATCTCAGTCTAGGGGTTAGGATACCTGTCCGCGCTTCCCTGGGCTAGAAGGGTCAGCCCTATCTCTCCCAGCTGTTGTGGGCATCTGTCTCAGGTGGGAGGGAGCCGAGTGCTAACCAAATTCTCCCCAGTCAAATCACTGAGGACCCATATGTAATCGTTGACTGACATCAAACACCAGCTGTCTCTCTTTATTGTGGATAAAATAATCTTTATTTTCCTCCCACACCTTCAAGTTCCTGCCCCCATTCCACCTATCAAGTAAAAGCTTTCCTCTTCTGCAGGGAGGACAGAGGCAGCTGAGGAAGAGGAAGTCAACTGATTTCCTGAGGAGATATGTTAAAACTCAGACAAAACAGGCATGTCGAAAGCCAAGCCGTTCAAGAGCCAAGTTTTAGGAGATCACAAAGGATTTGGGGGTTACAAAAGGCTAGGCCTCTGGAGACAACTGACCAGGGAGTTCTGAAGATAAAGTTGGGAGAAAAATGCTAGCTGAGATAAGGGTATTTTCCCACACAGAAAGAGATGATGTTTCAGAAGTGAGGGGAAGAGTCTTATTACAAGGAGCTAGAGACTTAAAACAGAGGCAAACTGAGATGGCAAGTTGAGTCCCACCCTCCCCAGCTGTGCCCTGGATGGTAACAGGCAGAGCCCAGATGCATTTGGTGGGAACAAAGAACACAGTTTTTCTATGAAGTTGAGGGAGAGCAAATCTTGAGGATAAACCTTCTCAGTGTACATGTATCGAAGTCATCACTGTTTAGCAAGAGTAGAATCAAAGCTGTCTAATCAAAGATGGACACATGTACCCTATCCTAAGTTCCTCAGAAATGTGGATTAGCACAGAAGAGCTTTAGAAGGCTGTCCCTCTCCTTGAGAGGCACGGAGAGCTGACCAGGGATTCCAGGGTGAGCAGGATGCAAAGCAAGCGACCTGCTTAGACACGTGAAGGGAATGTGGATGGGAATGTGGTTGCCATGGCAGCGGATACCTGGGAGCTAGAGGCTGATGAGTCCCTGTAGACCCCAGTAGAGGAACCAGAGAAAGTGAGGAGAAGCAGCAGAAGCATCTACCCATCATTGCTTAGCAGTGGAAACTGAATCCCCGGTTCCCCAAGTAATGCACGTCATCCCTGGAGAAAAGAAAAGTTAAAAGGAGTGAAAAAAGTCTGGAATTGGCTATTCACCCCAAGAGACAGGAAAATTCATAGGCAATTTAGTTTTAATTGTTCAGATTGTATTCATGCTCCTCAGCAGAAACTGGAGAATGGATAGAAAGGGTAAGGTTGTGGGTAGGTTACCAGCTATGGAGAAATTTGTAAAATGCCCATTTGCACCCCCTGCTACTGAAAATTCAAACTCTCCACGTGTGCCATCCGAACAGAATATCAAAGAATCCTCATGCCATGCATACCTGCGATGTGCCTTGCAGTTTGCTTAGAGCAAACTTACTTTGGATATGAAAGATGTCCTAGGCAAAAGGAGAGGAGCGGGAGTGCATTTTCATGTTCATAGCATGAAATCTGAATGCTAGGTATACTAGCACTTTTTTTTAAGTGTAAGATGACAAATCCTGGCTGTAATGCCGCTTGTCATAAGTGTAATCCAAATAGAGCATAGCAGTCCCCTATTATCACCGGGGGTTCATTCCAAGGCCCCCACTGGTACTTGAAACCAAGAATAGACTCAAACCCTATATCTACTATGTTTTTCCTATAAAGCATACAGTTTAACTTATAAATTATGTATAATCAGAGATTAGCCATATTAGCTAATAATAAAAAGGGACAATTATAATGATACGCTATGATAAAAGTACATGAATGTGATCTCTCTCTCAAAATGCCTACTGTGCTGGGCTCACCCTTCCTTTCATGATGTGAGATGATGCCAGGATAGAGGATGAGACAAAGGGAGGTGAACGGTGTGAGAACTATGACATAGCATTAGCTATTTGAACACAAGCACTATGAGGTTGTCATAGTTTGACAGCCCATAGGGCTGCTTGGAGACTCACGGGAGGGTAGTATATACAGTAAGTATACACTAGACACAGTGATGATTCTTAGCCTGGGCAGGATGGAGAAAGATTTCATCACACTATACAGAACAGCACACAATTCAAAATGTATGCTCCATTTAATTCTGGAATTTACCATTTAGAATTTGGGTACTGAATTTGCCTTCAGGAAGTTGAAACTTGGAAAGCAAAACTGCTGATAGACAGGGATTGCTGTACAAAAAAAAAAAAAAAAACTTGCTTTCAGTGAGCAGTCCAGAAAGAAGCAAAATAAACAAGTAAATTATCCCACTCTTTTTGCAAAGTCCATCCTAGGCTAAAAATACTGAGGTTGGGGTGAGGTAGGGAAGGGTTTGGGGTGTCACAATAGGAAGAAAGGCATCCTACATAAATACACAATAGCCCCCAGTAAAGAGAGGTATGGAATCCTTCCATCATCCACAAAACTCTGGATAGTGACAGGTTTTGAAGAAATGGATTCTGTACAAAGATAATAGTTTCCAAACTCTGAGGAAGTCAAAATTGTATTAAAGTAAATGTTCTTTGAAAAGGGCATGGGGGGATGGGCGTGTGGTTGGATAATTTTGTGGATGGCCTCTCAAGCGTCTCACCATCTTCCCAAAAGATGCCAATCACAGAGACTGGGTATGGATTGCCTCAAAGGGGAGTAGATAGAGTCGGGGGGGGGGGGGGG
>PVLC010000945.1:126468-166595 GCA_004027655.1 Graphiurus murinus | reverse complement strand
GATAGGTATGGGGCTTCCTTTTCAGGTAATGAAGATGTTCTTGAAATTTGACAGTAGTGATGGTTGCACAACTTGCAAATATACTATAAACCACTGATTTGTACACTTTAAAATGGTGGATTTTTATGGCATGTACATTAAATCTTGAGATATAATCATGTAAAATAATAAAATAAAAATATCTCAATAAAAATAACATTTTAAATATTTGACTTAAAACAATTGCATGTATTTTCCTCATAAAACTGCAGTCTTGTCAGGACTTTGTGGGAACGCGAGTCAGGCTGGTAGTATTCAAACCTTAGGTTTGGAGGCTCACTCAATCACATGTCTGGTACCTGGGCTGAGACTTAATATGCTGAGGTTGGAACCATCAGCGTTCCTCTTTCTCTATGGTGGCTTTAAGTAAGTCATACTTCCTATGCGGCAACTCTGGCTTCCACTGTACACCCCTTGAGAAAGAAACAGTGGACATATGTCCTTTCATCACTTAGCCTCCAAAGTCACAGTACATGACTTTCATCACATTCTCTTAGTACAGGCAGTTGCTATAACATATTGGCCCAGGTTCAGGGGTTGGAACAAGAACCTATTCTCAATAGAAGAGTATCACTGTCTCACTGAAAGAAAAGCACGTTTAATGGGATATGTACTCATGCAACCATTTTTGTAATATGAGACCTGCCACACCATATTTATTGGTTATTATAAAAATCAAAACAATATTAAGGCTTGCTCATTTTAGGGGGACAGCCTATGACAACATAGAAGTGATAAAGCCATCAATTATGAAGGAAAGATCAAGTGGAAGTTGGCTACTTTGAACTGACTTTTGACAATGTAAATAAAATACTTCTGCTTCCTTCTGCACACTCTGTCTACACCTGACACAACTCACTTTGTGCCAGTTTCTAGAATTCTTTGATGAAAGAGCAAGTATTCCTGGCCTAGTTATTCCTGGCCTCAGTTTCATATTGCCTCTTTAATTAAATTTAGGTCACTGTGTTTTAGCATGTTAGGTTTGGAACAGAATTTTCTTGTACAAACTATGGAAACACCAAGTGTTCTTTGGCAAAGTGGAAAGGATAGCAAAGATATGGATTATGGAGAAAATATTGCTACTACCCTCCCCTGCAAAAGAAAAAAAGCATAAAATGAATCAATAAATAGAAATTCATTTTCACTTACCAACCTGATTTATGCTTCCCTGAAAATGTGCTTCACTAATAATATAAAATAATGATATGAAATCAATGGGAAAATACAGATGATAGATAGATGATATGATTCTAGACTTTCATTTTATTTGAATGAATTAAAAATTTGCTAATTCCAAAGACATATTTACATTTGTACTAACAAATACTGTTTATTAACCCTCTGCAATAGTTAGAATATGAAGAGCTATGCTATGATAACAGATCTTTTCAAAATCTCAGTGATTTAATGCATCAGCAATTTATTTTTCTGTTACACTAAGCCTGCTGCAGACTCAAGTGACTCTTAATACACCTCTCCTCCACAGGAGACCTAGTAATCGAGGCTGCCTTGATCTTGTGGTTTACCATCTCAACACAAGGCCTCCACAATTCCCCAGGCAGAAGAAAGCATCTAGAGAATCCAGCAGGACCTTTCACTGCCTCAGAGGAGGAGTGACACACATGACTTTCGCTCAGATTTCATGTTAGAATTAGAAACTAGTCCTTCTTACCCATATTCCCTCTGGAGGAAAAGGAGAACCATTTATCAATGAATTGAAGGGAGGTTCATCACCATTTATTTCAGTTCCTAATCCAATTAGAAGAAGAAACACTTAACTGAATTTGTGGATAGTCTTCTTAGACACATTTGGGAAATGTAATGGTCTGAATTTTCCCAATATTTACCTTCCAGCACTGAGTGTTCTAGAAATCTCCTTTAAGCAGACCAAAACAATGAAGGGCAAATAAGGGTTATTAAATTTTTTCTCTCAGCATGAGACATGGTGCTTGTAAGTATAATGTCTCTAGAATGTCTGCATTAACAATACTTTAAAAACAGCAATATATGAGAAAAGGATTTAGAGGATTTATTTTAAAGCTGAATTGTCATAGTGAATATATTCTCTTTATCTACCATATTGTTGACTGATGATTGCTAAACCACTGCCATGATTACATTGTGGGTGAAGTTCTGACACTGTTTCTTCTTACCTTTCAGATTAATTCATACTAATCTCTATTAATTTTCCATTAACATTTAACTTTTCCTATTAAATATATTTGTATCATTTGTCAATCTTAGCTGTCACATTGTGACCTATTCCAAAAGCAATTGCAACTTGTTTTCCATGGACTTACCTGCTAACCCATAACTCTATCTTTTATAGAAATCTGTGTTGCAATATACCTGGATGATTGATATTCCATGAACCGATAGCTATTCTAGTTTTGTTGTAAATTGCAAATTACTTAAGTATGCAACCATAGTTCAGATGCCTCCAATATGACACCTTATAAAGTATCAGTGGAGGCGATAACTCCAGTACTAAAAATATTTTACAATTATGCAATCTACCCAGCTGTATTGCAAATTGCTTGTCTCTATTCAGTAATATCCTCTTAATTTATCAAGCATCTACTAAAGACAGACGCTATTTTACATACCTACAGTACCTACTAGTACCTACTAGTACCTACCTCAAAGCTATTTATCCTTACAACTCTGAGGAAGGTATTACTGTTTTTCAAAAGAAGAGGATATGTAGTTTAAAGCTACCATGAGGTAATAGTCAATAATCAAATGCAGGCATTTTATCACAGAGATCTTTATGCTACAGGCAGTTTGCATAGTTAAAGAAGTAGCTTGGCATCCTCAGGAAAGACTTAGAAGCTCTGTCTTTTATTGAATTTGCCTCCTCTTTTTCTTCTGCATCCCATTCATCCTAGCTTAGTAAATTCTGGAAAAGTCTACTTTTCCACTTCCATTCTTCACATCTAGTTGGAGGTACTAGGCTTCTAGAGTTAAAGAAAACATCAAAAGAATCAAGTTGTTTACCTAAAGCAGTCTTCCCTATACTACAATGTGCTTCAAGATCCTGGTTGGAAATCCTAGCAAATACTACTGTGGAGACAACTTGCCAGCAGAAATGCAATAATTTTATTTTGAACATTTGGGAATGAATCAAAACCTTCTAGTTCTCAATCACAAATGTCACATGGGCATAAAAATAGATCAATGCTGAGATACTGGAAACAGCTGTGTTGGAGCATTGGGAAGGAAAGCTTGAATCAGCTGACAGTCTTCTGAAAAGGACAGGGAAAAAGGGACAATCAGAAAGCACTTTTATCGCACATCTTCAAGTATCCCTGGGACTTGTAATATTCCCCCAGATTTTAGGATATGTACATGATACATAGATACTTAAATTTTTTTCAAATATTCTCCCAGACTTGACTCCCCTAAATCCCTCTACTAATAAAAGTCATCATTAGGATCCAAATACTTAGGGTGAACGAGTATTGAAAAGGAGAGATGTGAGCCTAGATGTTGAAGGAGCATAACTACATTACTTAGATTTTCTTTGAAAAAAGAAAAACCACTTGCTTTAAAGAACACCTTATTAATCCAATACAACCAAGTCTAACCAAGCATTTTGTAGACATCCCAACAGTCCTCACTTGCTTAGCCCAAACCTCTTGTTTTCTTTATATTCTTCCCCAAAGACTTCTCATTTTCTACTTCCTATGTGTCCAAATTGTATCCAGCATTCAAAACCAGTTTTTCTTTCCACCTCCTTTATAGAACTGTGTCTAGAATTCTGTGCTCACAATAGTTTCATCATAAATTATTAAGCAGTTCATTGTTTCTATTTATAAAATTGGTATTATATTTATCTGATATGACAAAATCATTAACTCTCTTGTAGGAGAATACTTATTTTAGCTTTTCTTATATCCTTTCAAGAGTCTAATGCTGGGTTTTTCACTAATTAAGATCCAAATAATCATATCTTGAATTTAATTGCAACTTTTGTGTTTTGCTTATATTCCATATTTGGAAACATTAGAAGGTAGATATTGCAGTTTTTATAATCATATCATTTTAGCAAAATCTTATGTCTTGTTCTCAAGTTATACTTTACTTGAGGAATGCTAACAATGATGTCATGAATTTTATTTATAAATCTTCTTTCTCCAATAAGAAGGCAACTATATTACATTTGAATTTCAAAAAATAGATACATTTTTACTTTTGAAAGTCGGAATACTTTAAAAAGTAAAACGGACTCAGGCATGGTGGTGCACGCTTGTAATCCCAGCATTTGGGAGGCTGAGACCAAAGGATCCGGGTTCGAGGCCAGCCTCAGCTACCTAGTGAGACACTCCGAAACTTAGTGAGACTAAGTTTCAAAATAAAGAATAAAAAATAGGGCTGGGGGTATAGCTTGAAGGTAGAATGCCCCTGAGTTCAATTCCCAGTACCACAAAAATAAATAAATAAATAGTAAAACGGGATATTTTTCATTAAGATATCACTTTGGAAGACACTACTTAAAAACAAATGATTTCCACTGACCTTTAACTTAGACAATATTCAAATTTAAGAGATGGTCACAGCCAAGCACAGAGATACAAACCTGTAATCCTGGTACTTGGGAGGCTGAGACAGGAGGATATCAGGTTCAAGGCCACCCATAGTAATTTAGTGAGACTCTGTTTCAAAATAAAAAAATAAAATGGGGCTTGAGGTATAGTTCAAAGGTAGAATACTCCTGGCTCCAATCCCCAGTACCAAAAATAAAAGAAACAGTCACAAACAAATACTTATTATAAAACTCTTTTCAGCAGTTCTAGCTTTCTAGATTATTATTACTGAAATAAATAGAAACATTTATTGGAACTAAGAGCAAATTTCTGACATATTCAATCTGCAGTCCTCTGAGCCACTGGACATTGAATTCATTCCAAAAATGAATTAGTTTATCTACCAATGTTAAACTGTCAATCAAGTTGTCATTCATCTATCTAGAATTGTCAAGTTTGATAAGAAAAACAACCACTAAAAGAAGAAGTAAGAAGAACCAGAGGGGCAGCTATTAAATCGGCCTTTTGAAAATAGAGTCCTTAAGAAAGAGTCAAGTTTGATAAGAAAAACAACCACTAAAAGAAGAAGTAAGAAGAACCAGAGGGGCAACTATTAAATTGGCCTTTTGAAATAGAATCCTTAAGAAATACACACTTTGTATGCCCATCTTAATTTCCTTACTTGAAACTGTGACTTAGTAATCTTTCTTTTGAATCTTAAACTCTTCGTGGGCTCAAGTCTTGGTCTTTTATCTGATGAAATTTGGCAAATATGGCCATTCAACATCTATCATCCTAGCCTATAACAAAATTGAATGTAGTACTATCCTTACAGGCAGCTACTCTGCTCTTTGTCAGAAACCCGTATCGCATCTCCTCTTCCAGCTAGGATTTAATTAAAACCAGTCATATTCTTTAGTATCTGCTTAAGATCAACTATTTCTTGAAATAAGTAATTTTTTCTATTTAAAAGTATACATATATCTCTAAGTTCATAATGGGGGATGTTAAGTCTGCCATCACTGAGATTTAAATGAACAAATGATTTTCATGGGAGAACAGAACCCCAAAGTATATATAAAATTAAGAGGTTTGCATGGCTTCATTATTTTTGTTAGAGCTAATTAATGAGACCCTGAGATACCAGCAAAAAGTAATAATATCCTGACTCTAATATATATTTCTCATGATAAACTGATTGTAATATTAAACACTTGTCCTCTGTCACTACTAGATAAATGTTTGTTCCAAAGATGAAGGAGAATGGAGTATTAAAAACCAAAAAGCAAAAACACAAAGAAAAATAGCCAACATACCTCCATCTTTACCTCATAATACTAGACTAGATAACATGTTTGCCTTTTATCTAAAAGCTCTAATAACACATTTTATGACCAACCTTTAAAAAAAAACACAAAGAAATAGTTGAACTCTTTTCATTGGCTTCAGCCGAGTTTCTCAATGAGCAATACATCATCCAAACACATTTTAGAAATTAGACCTTGCATTCCATTATGCATTTAGACATTTATAGCTGGATGATAAACCTGTCTGTACCTCTGGAGGTTGGACTTATAAATCAGTGCTTCCTGTAAAAAATATTATACTTCCATTCAAAATTATTGGGGTTCTATATCTTGTCTTTCTGGTTTCTCCAAAGAAATATGAATTTTCATAAAGGGAAAAAAGATACAAATATTTGATTTAGGGCAAAATATACTTATCTAATTAAAGGATATTGAGTTATGTTGATTTCCTTCTAGAACTCTGGATTATTTATAAAATTCTCCACTAATTATAGACCAAGAACAATGTTTCTCCTACAGCTAGAACTTGCATTAACATGAGCCTTACGAATTCCTTAATCACTTCAAGAACATAACTTAAACCTGGTGTGGTGGCACAAGCCTTTAATCCCAGTACTTGGAAGGCTGAGAAAGGAGATTCATAGGTTCCAGATCAGTCTCAGCAAGTTAGTGAGACCCTGTTTCAAAATGAAAAATAAAAATAGGACTTGGAATGTAGCTTGGAGAATGCCTCTTGGTTCAATCCCCAGTACCCCCCCCCACACACACACACACCTTGAATAAAATAATAAAATAGTCTATTCATTTGCCATTTCTGTTGCAAAAAAAAAAAAAATCTATGCAGAACTATGTAGAAGGGGTTAATGGTTAATTCACCAGGCTTGAGTTTCTCAATCCCTACATGTTCTAAACAGAGGCCTTCCATTCAGGACGAGTCCATGGCCTGTCTCAGTGGTAAGAAGCTCTGCTCCTTCAATGTGTTCTGCCTGGCATGAGTGTTTTTGTATACTTGCGGCCTTGAGCCACTCTGTATCTGTGTGTGGGGTAAGTAGCTGGGTTACATGGGTACTGCATGACTGTGTAACTAGACCCCAATAAAAACCCTGGACACCAGGGCTTGGGTGAGTGTTCCTGGTTGGCATAATGTTGCACATTTTGTCACACATTATTTAAGGAGAATTAAGCATGTCTTCATGTGACTTCACTGAGAGGGGGTACCTAGAAGCTTGCTATTGGCATCCCCTGGACTTTCCCCCAAAACTTTCTTACTTTCCTGAATTTAATATCTAACCTTTTGCTGTAATAAAACATAACTATGAGTATCACAGGTTTTCTGAGTCTTGTAAGTCCTTCAATCCTAAAGCCTAGGATAGTCTTAGGGACCCTCAATCCAAAACCCGATGCCAGTTAAAAAAATAAAATAAAATGTATTTATTTCAGTTAGGTTTACATCCGTCTGCAGTAAGATTCCTAATCTGCAGCTGGAGACCTACCCCGCTACTTTGCTACTGTTCACTAAGTCTGTTGCTGTGGCTACATTCCCCTCTGTGCCATATTCCACATGTAGTGGTATGGCTATGTTCCTAAACTTGCTGTTTAAGGTTGGTATATCATCAAAAGCAATGAGAATAAATTTGTGTCCTCAAAAGTGATTCAAGTAATTATAAATAAGGCAATATTCATTCACAGAGAATGGGATTTGACATATCAAGATATATTAATCCCACCAAAAACTTCACTAAAGGCTTTAAAGATTCCACCCTTACCATTAAGTTTATCACCATCACACCAAAAAATTCTGCTCTCCATTTAAATCTGAGAGTAGGACATCATGTCACTGTGCTATTTATTTTTCTGAATGACTTTATTTCTATTGAAAACACTCTTCTTTGAACTTATATAACCTATATTCCCTCTTATAAATGTTAGACTTTCAGTAACTACTTTATTTAGACTCAGTTACATGAATTTCACACTAAAAGCTGCCATATCCTATTGAAAATGAATCAATACTATCATTTTATTCTAACTAAATGTTTTTAAAATCATAGGTATATAGCTTTCAGTGATTGTGAATGACATCAATTTTACTTTTACTAAGCTGCTTATGTTGGATTTTTGATTTTTCTAAATTGACTGACAAATTATAGTATCTCTCTAAAGAGCCTTAAAGGATTTGCCAGGCCATGATGAGATTAAGAATCAGTAAAATCAGACTGGGGATATAGGATCATGGTAGATAGCTTCCTTAGCATGTGTAAGGCCCTGGGTTCAATCCCAGCACTGGAAAAAAATAGAACCAGTAAAATGTATTTGAAACTAAACATCTTACCAACATAATGTTTTTTGTTTTTTGTTCTTTTTTTTTAGTTAACCTGGCTATAAGTTTCCAAGTATAAATAGAACAGCATAAAAAAACTTCCTCCTTATGCCAAAAAATGAACAGTCTAGAGGTTGATAGTTGGACATTAGTATTAATAAATAAAGCTCATAGTAATTAATGAAGGTATGGATTCATGTGATGACTCCCTTCAGCCACTTGTCTTTGACACACTTGTATAAAGTCAACCCTGCCGCTATAAAGGACCAGAATGATGATTTTATCCTCAAGATTCTGGGAAATGGTGAGGGTGTTTCCATTTGAACATGGAAAGAGGAAAGTCTCACAATCCAGGGACAGGAAGCTGTGATTTACATAATGAACATGGCAAAAAGACCTATATAGAAACAAGACTTAGATGGCAGAAAAATTGCATTGGCTTTCTTCCAAGACACCAAGCACATCCCTGGAAAATCTGATGTGCTGGAATGTAACAGTATGTACTTTCCCCAGAGCCAGAATCAGCGCAATATTTGGCTTTCCTACTTACGCTTGGAACGTGGGATTCTTTTTCTCAGATCCTATCAGGGTTCCATTTATGTTCAGCACCTGCATGCAGCCTGGGGGCTCTAGAAAGACATTTTCTATATGAATGTGAATTGCTTAACAAAACAGTTATTTTGCAACTGAAGTGTATTCATTTTGATAATTTCCATTCTCTTTAGTAGCTAGCAGTCATTGAGGATCAAAGTGTTACACTTGCACAACTGTAATAATTCCCTTTTTAAAAGAATGTCTACAAATGTCACCATCACAAATAAAGAGAAATTGCTCAGCAGTATGATACACAATGGTAGAATTTTATGAACTAGTAAAAAACCAGGCACTATCCATAACCAGGGTTAAGACCTCAAACACAGAAGTACTAATCTCAGCTACACCATTTACTAACTCTGGGTCACTGAATAAATAATGCAATTTCCTTAAGGACCAGTTCCCTCAACTTTAAATACTGATGATAATTTGAACTAACTTATAAAACTACAATGAAAGTAAAAAGAACGTGATAGATGTAAAATACTTTCTCATAATGCGTGGTTCACAGTAACTGTTCAGTGGAAATTAACAAGGTGTGTAGAGGTTATGAATGTGGAGATCACCACACCTTTCCTTTGGTCTCTTTGCTAGTCATGTTGGGAATTGTGTAGGAAAATAGGACTAAGTTAGTGGATACAAATTCTCCAAAGAGAATGAAAAAATCTAAGAACTTCTCTCCAGTTACTGAGAACAGAGAAAGAAATAGAGGGAGCAAAATATCAGGGTCTGGTGGGCATATTTTAGGGTCCTATAACTGGGTAAGAGACCAAGACATTCCCCAGAGTTCGAAATGTCAGAAAGCAAGGAGGGGATATTTAATGTGTTTTTGTTAACAAAATCACTAGACACTTATTAACTGACAAAAATATGAATAAGGGTTGAAATTGTTGCCATAAACATGTCTTTGGCTTTGTTGTTGTTGCTATCCCTGTAGCATCAAAAAGCCATCTCTAACTTAGCTAACTTGCATATGAATGGATGGCTGAAGCAGTATGTTTTCAAAGTTCAGTATTCCTTGCTTAGAGAAGGAGTCAGAACTGGAAGAAAATAGTTGCTTCATTGCCTAGACATTCTAGAAATTTGGGACAGCTACCACTGGCCAGTTTCTGGCCATGATGGGGATTTTAGACCCCCACCCCACATGGTGTGGCAGGAAAGAGAACAAAGAAAAGCTCTCCACCAACACAAATTTAATATACATGACAAGAGAGATGTCTGCTTTATGCCACCTCTCTGAACCCATCTACTACCCGACTTTGGGAGATTTTAACTCAGTCAGTCCATGGTGTGAATGATAACATCTCACACCTAGGCCTCTGATACTGCTCATTAAACTCACAAAGAACTACTGCCCTGGGTAGATAAATGCTTAAGTCAGATAAATAGGTATGCTAGGCAAAGCCAAATTGAGGCCAATCAAATATTGAGGCCAATAAATAATGTTTAAAATGTTTCTTCCAAGATGGCATCTGAGTGAAACACCTCTCCTCAGGTGCTGTGAGCTCAAATCAAATCTGCCATAAAAGCAGCTTCTTGATGGAAAAAAAAAGCGACAAAAAAGCGAACAAAACTAGTGAAGTTTGAACTACAACTAAAGAGACCCACATTTGTCTTTATCAATTTGTACCTAACAAAAATGTATAAATACAAAGCACGAATTATTATAATAAAAATAAATAAATAAATAAAGAGACCTCAGAAAACCACCCAAGGAGAGACCCCAGAAAGCCTGACTGCACCGCAGTGGCCCTAAGCCATGGAGCCATGGCCACAGCGGCCTTTAAGCCTTTAAGCTGGCCACCCAGCTGCATACCCAGCAACCAGGCGTGGAGTAAGCAACTCCAGAACTCCACATCCTAACCAGTGACAGGAACCCAAAATATGACTAGCGTAAGCCCCCATGGGACCACCCCAGCTCACCTCTCTCGCCAGAGTTGGAGCAGCGAACAACTGCACTGCAGAGCTTGAATCACAACTGCTGCAAACACAGCTTCTTGACAAAAGGAAAGAAAAGCAAAGTAGAAAAAAAAAAGTGAATAAACCAACAAAAACAGCTGAACAGAACCCAGGGAGAACAAAGGAGCTGGTGCACGCACACGCGAATGCACGGAAGTGGCATACACTGCAAACCAGCAGCTGCCATCTTGCGAGTTGCCATCTTGGCAGTCTCCAGGAGCAGCATCTATTAGCACCAAGACCTCCAACAACCTCCTGTGCACCTAACGACCAGAAGGGGAGTAAGCGACTACGAAATTCCAAACCCTAATCAGGCAACATATCCCTGCAGGAGCAACAGTAATCAAGAACACCTGGGACACCCGAGATCACCTCTACCACTGGAACCAGAGCATCAGGGATCTGTAAGTTAAATTGCAGCCCTGGGGTGGGGGGGCTCCTATACAAAGCGCAGACTCAGTCACCCGCCCTTCAAGGGAGTGGATAGAGCAGAAGTGCAGGAGGGTCTCAGTGCACACAGGGCATAAGGAACTTCCAGGCACCCTGGAAAATGCCCAGCATATAGTTTGCACTCCTGCCACCAGCAAAGGAAGAGAGAGAGAGACAGACAGGCCCTGTGGAGAGCTCAGAGACACAAGCTTGAAGCTGGAGATGCATCAGCGGAATCCCCTGCCTGCATTGACAGAGATAATAAGAATGCCAGAGACACACTCGAAAATATAAGTTCTACACTTATAAACTAGCAGGGTTTTTGGGGTTTTTTTCTTGTTGTTGCTGTTGTTTTTTGGGTTTTGTTTTTTTTTGGTTGTTGTTGTTGTTCTGTGTGTGTGTGTGTTATGTTTTATTTGTTTTTACTCTGTTTTTGTTTTGTATTACCTTGATTAATTTATGTTTGTTTGAATGATTTGTTGCTTTGTTTGTTTGTTTGTTTTGCTTAGTTTGTTGAATCTCCTCCTTATCCCTTTTACAAGCTTCCTTCCCTCTTTCCCATCTGTATTTTTCTCCTCAACACTTTTTCTCTTATTTTTTCTTTTTCCCCTGTCTCATATCAAGACCATCTCATACTACCACACTTAAAACTCTACATCGACTATCAGAATCCCCCGACATATCTACCATCTCTAATCTGTACAATACATCACCTCAACACACTCAACCACTTATTCCACTGGACCATATATTCTACTTTACTGTATTCTTACATTCATCACTGTGACCTCTCACCCAACTTTTACCACTGAACACAACCTCTTCCTATATTTACCAGTGGATTCCTCTAAACCCCCACTGCGGAGATTGGACAAGAAAACTTGCAAGAGCAGCAAAGATATAAATTTAAGAACAAGGAAACCATGGGAAGGAAAAATAGCAAAGAAACAATGAGCCACTACAACCCCTCAATAACAGATCTCACCAATCCAGAATGGCAGAGATTACCAGAAGAATAATTCAGATCTTTAATACTAGAAATAATACAGGATATTTGGAAAGAATGTAGAGAGAGTTGGAAAGAAATAAAGTAACAAATAAACAAAGAATCTGACGACCTGAAAAGGAACCAAAAGAAAGTGAAAGATGCAATAACTGAAGTGAAGGTATCAATACAAACCATAAACAGTAGATTAGACCAAGTGGAAAATAGAATATCACTCTTAGAAGATTCCACATGGAAAATAGAATATCACTCTTAGAAGATGACCAGTCCAAAAATGAATCCATTATACATAATTTAGAAAAAAAATTCCACAGTATGAATTGGACATCTATGAGATCTGGGCCAATTTCAAAAGAGCTAACCTAAGAATAATAGGCATAGAAGAGGGATTAGAAGTTGAAACTTATGAAATTAACAATCTCTTCCCAGAAGTAATATCAGAGAATTTTCCAAACATAGAAAGAGAAGTTGACACATAGGTACAGGAAACATATAGAACTCCCTCCAGACAACACCAAAGAAGACAACACCACATAAGAATTAAGTTGACTAATGTAGGGGCTAAGGAGGGAATTCTAAAGGCAGCAAAAGTAAAAGGCCAAGTGACAATCAGAGGCAAACCAATTAGAATCACTCCAGAACTCCCAAGTCAAGTCATGAAAACCAGGAGGGGCTGGAGTAACATATTCCAAACTCTGAAAGAAAATAACTTGCAGCCAAGATTCTCATACCCAGCAAAACTCTCTCTTAAAATTGACGGGGTTAAAAAAATCTTCCATGACAAACAGAAACTGAAAGAATTTATGTCTTCCAAACCAGTACTAGAGAAAATACTTAAAGAGATTAACTACAAAGAAGAACTAACAAGTAAACATCAGAACCAGAGAAACAATAATATCCAGGAAGCAAACAACTAAGCAAAGAAGAATAAACACCACCGAAAACAGAAGTCAAAACTCAAAATGTTAGGAATTAAAAATCATCTCTCAATAATCATGCTGAATATAAATCATCTCAACTCCCCCAAAGACGCAAGGTGACAAAATGGATCAAAACCCAGAATCCATCTATATGCTGCCTGCAAGAAACACACCTTACAAGCAAAGACTCCCACAAATTAAAGGTGAAGGGCTGGAGTAAGGTAATCCATGCCAATGGAACTCGAAGACAAGCAGGAGTAGCAACCATGATATCAGATAAATTAGACTTCAAGCCTAAGCTTATCAGAAGAGACAAAGCAGGTCATTTTTTACTAGTGAAAGGAACAATCCAGCAAGAGGAAATAACAATTATCAACATCTGTGCCCCAAACATAGGCACAGCCACTTTCATAAAACAACTCTATATGATATAAAGACATATATAGATCCCAACACACTAATACTGGGAGACTTCAATACTCCTCTCACATCACTAGACCGATCTTCTAAACAAAAGGTCAGTAGAAACACTTTAGACCTAAACAATATCATAAACCAAATGGACCTATTAGACACATATAGAACTTTCACCCAACTATAGCTGAATTCACATTTTTCTTAGCTGCACATGGAACCTTCTCCAAAATAGACCACATTCTGGGCCACAAAGCGAGCACTGGCAAATTAAAAAAATGTAACATAATCCCCTGCATCTTTTCAGACCACAGTGGAGTGAAACTAGAAATCAACTCTAAGAAGACCCAGAGTAACCATGTAAACACATGGAGACTGAACACCACATTGCTGAATGAGGATTGAGTCATAGAAGAAGTAAGGGGAGAAATTTAAAAATTCCTAGAAACCAATGAAAAGAGAGACACAACATATCAAAACCTCTGGGACACTTTGAAGGCAGTACTAAGAAAAAAATTTATAACACTGAGTGCCCACATAAGAACAGAAAATCACCAAATAAATAACCTAATGATACAGCTCAAAGCACTTGAAAAACAAGAACAGTCCAACCCCAAAGCTAGTAGAAGACAGGAAATCATGAAAATCAGAGCAGAAATTAATGAATTAGAGGATAAAAAAAAATACAGAAAATCAAGAAAACCAAAAGTTGTTTTATTGAAAAAATAAACAAGATAGATAAACCATTGGCCAACCTAACCGAAAGAAAGAGAGAATCAACCCAAATTACCAAAATAAGAGATGAAAATGTGATATTGCCACAACAGTATGGAAATACAGAGGATCATCAGAAACTATTTCGAAAAACTATACTCCGACAAAATGGAAATCTAGAAGAAATTGACAAATTTCTAGATACAGATAACCTCCCTAAATTGAATCAAGAAGATATAGAAAACTTAAACCAACCAATAGCAATCAAAGAAATAGAAACATCAATAAAGAATTTACTATCAAACAAAAGCCCAGGGCCAGATGGTTTTCCAAGTGAATTATATAAAACATTTATAGAAAAGATAATGCCAGGTATCACAATACCTGATTTCAAACTCTACTACAAAGTCACAGTAATAAAAGCAGCATGGTATTGGCACAAAACCAGACACATAGACCAATGGAGCAGAATAGAAGACTCAAAAACAGACCCACAGGCTTACAGTCAACTGATTTTTGACAAAGGAGCCACAAATATACACTGGAAAAAAGATAGCCTCTTTAACAAATGGTGTTGGCAAAACTGGTTAAACATATGCAGGAAAATGGAAATAAACCCCACTTTATTGCCCTGCACAAGAGTCAACTCAAGGTGGATCAAAGACCTAGAAGTTAGGCCAGAGACCTTGCAGCTACTTGAAGAGGGCATTGGACCAACACTTCAACACATAGGCACAGGTAAAAACTTTCTCAACAAGACCCCAAAAGCACAGGCAACTCAAAAGAAGATCAATACATGGGATTGCATTAAACTGAAGAGCTTTTGTGCAGCAAAGGAAACTATCAAGAACTTCAACAGTGAGCCTACAGAGTGGGAGAAGGTTTTTGCCAGTTACTCTTCAAATAGAGGTCTAATAACTAGGATATACAAAAAAACTCAAGAAAATCACAGCTAAGAAAACAAATAATCCAATTAAAAAATGGGTAAAGGATCTAAATAGATACTTCACAAAAGAAATACAAATGACCAATAAATGTATGAGGAAATGTTCAACATCATTAGCAATCAGAGAGATGCAAATCAAAACTACCTTGAGATTTCACCTAACTCCAATCAGAATGGCAATCATAAAAAACACGGACAACAACAAATGCTGGCGAGGATGTGGAGAAGTCAGAACCCTAATACACTGTTGGTGGGATTGCAAACTAGGGCAACCACTTTGGAAAACAGTATGGAGGATCCTCAGACAAATTGGAATGAACCTACCATATGATCCAGCAATACCACTTCTGGGTATCTACCCAAAGAATGGAAACCAAACTATCAGACAGACGCATGTGTATCTATGTTTATAGCTGTACAATTCACAATAGCCCAACTATGGAAGCAGGCAAGATTTCTATCGACAGATTAATAGATTACAAAACTATGGGATATGTACACAATGGAATTTTACTCAGCCATAAAGAAGAATAAAATCATGTTATTTTCAGGGAAATGGATGCAACTGGAAAACATTATGTTAAGTGAGATTAGCCAGTCACGACGAGTAAAAAAGCATATGTTCTCCCTGATATGCAGATGCTAGGGTGAACATGGGTCATAAAATGGTCTCCAGATGTCTCACTGGTAACCATGGATGAATCCAGTAGACCCATCCCACCTATGGCCATGCATGGACAGGAATCAGGTTCAGACCCTGAGCAGTGTGCTTCACGGCAATCAGACAGTGAAAGAAGTTAAAATGGTGTTATTTTTTTTTTCTTCTGTCTTTCAGATGGGAAATTTCCCATCTGTCAAGGTCACTAGGACCTTCTTAGGTCATATCCTACAGAACTAGAGATTCATTGATTCCCCAAGACACTAAATAAATGCATAATCTTTTTCGGTATCTGAGTATAGTCTAAAAGACAGAAAGAATGTCCACCAAAGAGAAATGTAAACAATGACACTATCTTGCAGCTGGATCTGTTTTGCAGGATGAAAGGAAAGGAGAAATACAAAGCTATTCCAACAAGGCTAATGTGGTCCTTCTGGCCTCACTGACAGATGAAAATTTCCCACGCCAGCAGAACCCAAAATGACAAAAGGAAGCTCAGTAAATAAAAATAGATATGTATAGGCATGAGGGGATATTTTAACTTTTTTTTCTTTTGCAGTAGTGGGGATTGACCCCAGGGGCATTCTACCTCTGAGTTACACCCTCAGTCCTATTTTTTATTCTTTATTTTGAAACAGGTAAGTCTCAGTAAGTTATGGAGATCCTCACTAAGTAACTGAGGCTGCCCGTGAACCCAGATCCTATGGTCTTTGTTTAAAATAACTGAGTTATTTCATAAGAGAAAAGAAAAAAGAGACCAACAATCAGAATGTTAAGCAAGATGCAGAGGGTTTTAGGAAGTTGCAAATAATTTGTTAAGGGTAAAACTTATGAAAGAAATTTTGTATGTAATGAAGCTGATTAGAATTATTTAAAGGATTTTCTCAAAGTCACATTAAATGCATTGCTTCTGTGTTTGAAACAACTAGGTTTTCTTAAGATATTGATCTGCTTTTGGTAAAGTTTTACAAAAACAAAACTAGAGAGTAAAAATTTTATTTTGTGAGGATAATTTCCTATTTCCTGCTGCCTCTATATTGTATTCTATATCTAAAACAGTAGTGTTATAGATATTTATGTTCCCAAAATATACAGGACTTCTAAAATATAAAACTTGAGAACTTTACTAAGTTAATGGCATCTAAACAAAACTGGAAATAGTGATAACCTTACCAGTTTTATATTTATATGTTCTTAATTATATTATGACCATCTTCTTTATGCAAAGATATAAATGGGATTTGTTTTGTTCATGATAATTCTGTTTTGTGTTTTCTTATAAAACTATATAAATGTTGTTTGTTGATGCTTAGCAGAAGTATAACACTCAGTGTTTTGAGATGATAGCTGGCCACTTGTAAGACAGCTTAAAAGGATTAGTGAAACTTACCTTCTGGGCGTTCAACAACTGAGAACTATAAGATAATTAGGAAATAAAAGGGCTAAGAAATAACCCTCACCCTCCAAAATCAAATAGGACTCAGGGGATAATGGTACCCTGCTAAGGGCCCTACAACTCTAGTAAGTCATCTGACCCGCTAAACAGGGGGATCATGAGGCTCCAGAGCCTGGGACTCACCAGCACATATTCTGAAAAAAGGAGAGTTATCAGAGAGGGAAATCTCCCCTATGCTTCTAGGAAAGTCAGATGGCCAACAAGACCTGGCAGTTGGCACAACTTGTAGAGGTCAAGTCGCCAACAGTAACCCTAAGGAGACTTGACTGACCTAAACATCAAAATAATGTTAGAAAAACTTATATTTCCCCAACATAGGGCTACCTGTTTGGTCTTGAACACCCAGCAAAACAATGTAACCAGAGACAAATGTACTATTTAAGGGTAACAAAAATAAGCTGTATTAAAGCCATTTATATAGTACTTATATCTTTAAAATCACAGAAAGAAAAGACTCCAATTCCCCAAATCTCCCCCAGGTTAAATTCTTAGAGAATGCTGTAAAGTTAAACCTGTCATTCTTGAGGTTTTATCATCAGACACTAAAGGTATTCTTATACCTGTAAACTACTGAAGGATCTGTGAGTCCTATTCATAATCATACAGTAAAAGAAAAAAAAAAAACTGCTTAAGATATGTTAAAGACAACATGTTTGTTTTTGTTTTCTTTTTTAGGCTTTATGCCACAAGGACTTTTCACAGTGTTATATATAATGACTCATGATCTATTACAAATGAGTTGGCTACCTGGCCTCCAATTTAAAACCTTAATAGATGGATGGCCCAAGGTAAAGAGTTATGGAAAAAAAAAAACATTATGGCAAGCTATCTATATTATTATATAATGTACTAACATGTCAGTTTTTCATGTAGATGCACACTGAACCACCATGAAGTCATCAAAGTAATGGATGACTTTGAACCAAAATAACCAGGCTCTTTCAGCCCTCTAGCTATAGATGTTTATGAGAACCAAACCTCATATAAAGGATTCCTTCTTCTATGGTCCTCTAAATCATCCACCCTGGAGACTCTCACTGCAATACTCCAACAGCATCCTCTACCAGCTCAAAGCAGTTAGACTACTCCTTGCCCCCAAATAACTGCTTCCTTAATAGCAGTTAGTCACCTCCTCAGAGGGAAGGGGCAGGGGGCATGAAGCAGGGCAGAGGACCTGTAAACAGGATAGATTAGAAAAGGCCATCTGTGTCACCTTCTGTGAGGTGGGGTGAGGTGAGAAATCAGTGGGCATCAGAAGATCACCCCCCCCCCGCCCACAAGATAACAATTCAAATTAAGGATTGAATTTGTACAAAAGACATTGGTTCCCCAAAACCCAATTCTGACCAATCATAAAAGAACAGTTGAGGAACCTCAGTAAGGTTTAAAAGCCCACCTCCCAAGAGTTTCAGTGGTTAATTTCTTTTGGGGACCCATGTCTCCCATGCATGTGGGGGACTTTTTTTATATCCTATCTTTCCTTGACTTAAATAAACTTTCATATTTCTCTACTAAAAAAAAAAGAAGTAACTGAGTTAAAATGAGAGCATCAAGGTGGGCCCTCATCCAATCTGACCCACATCCTTGTAAGAAGAGGAAATCTGGACAAAGAGACACCAGGAAGGGGTCAGGATGGAGAAATGGCTATGTGAGGGCACATGGGTAAGACAGCCACTTGCAAGCCTAGGAGAGACTAACCTGCCTGTGACTCTGAACTTGGACTTCCAGCCTCAGAACTGCAGAAATTAATTTTGGTTGTTTAAGCTATCGAGGATACAAAATGTTAAGGCAGCCCTTGAAAACTAAGACAAGAGTTAAGCATTGATGCTAGCTATAATAGTTATAAAGGGACAATATGCTCTGTGATTCATGTAATAGAATAAGGGGTGCCTTAAATTAGACTGATTTATTTGTATTTGAATTCTGGTTCTGCTGCTTTCTGGTTGTAAAACTTTAAGCAGATTACTTATTCTCTTATACCTGAGTTTTCCCACTTAAATATGGATATTATAATGGAGTCAACTTAATTAGTTGGTTGTAATGTTTAAATGAGACAAAATATTTAATATAGCAGTGATTCGCATGTCATTGGCATCAATGTTCTTAGGTATTTATTGGCTATTATAATTATTTTTATGCTTTTATTGGTACATTATAGTCTCACATCATAATGTAGTTCATACATACACACAGCATATGGTATAGATTCTCAGTCCTAATCTTCAGCAGACTCTTTTCTCAAAAGATAGTGTTGTGGAGTCTCTGGGTCAGTGACAGCAATTTTAGCTACAAAGTTATTAGAAAGGACAGCTTACTCTAAGTCATATATTTCCTCATTGGGGTTTCAGTGAGAAAGGGATTTTTTCATTTAATAACCTCTAAAGGTTGAGATTCTTTGGAGGAATATATATCCAGTAAAGATATTGGATATGAATCAAGTTAGAGAGAGGCAAGAGAAAACACTGCACTTCAGTTTGCTAAATTTTGACATTCTGAAATATATTTACTGTATGCGTACTATGTTTAGTAACTGGCCTTTACTTTTCATTCTATTGGTTTGTAGTCCTAGACATTGTTCTAAGCTCCTGACATATACTTACTCGTTTAATCCTCATTATAATGATATAAAATAGTTATGATATATAAATTAGGAGACTGAATTACTGAGAGGTTCAGTAATATGTGCAAGCTTATAAAGTTAGCATGTAGCAGTCTAGATTTGAACCTACAATGGGTAAAACCAGAGTCCACACTTTTATCTACTTTATACAATACCTAAACAGCTTAATAGGCAGATAACAGGAGATTTTTTTTCTTCAAGTATATTTACACAAAGAGAGTCCACACTTTTATCTACTTTATACAATACCTAAACAGCTTAATAGGCAGATAACAGGAGATTTTTTTTCTTCAAGTATATTTACACAAAGTATTTATTCCTAAGACAATACAAATCATTATTTATTAGGAAAAATGTACAATTCACTCATTTGGGCATTAAGTAAACATAGATGCATTATATCACAATAATTAAAAGAAAGGTCTCAGGAGGCATGATGGTGCACACTTGTAATCCCAGTACTTGGGAGGCTGAGACAGGAGGATCACAGGCTTCCAGCCAGCCTCAGCATTTTAGTGAGGCCCTCCGCAATTTAGTAAGACCCTGTTTCAAAATAAAAAATAAAACAGATCTGAGAGCGTAGCTCAGAGGTAGAATGCCCCTAGGGTCAATCCCCAGTATAAAAATAAAATAAAAACTAAAAGACACAATCTCTGTCCTTAGGCTTCTATCCCAGATCTTTACACCTTAGCAATTTATGATCTTCATGAACTTTCCTGGGGCCCATTTTCAAGCTATTATGATCAAAGATGATCAGATAGGAAACTCAGATCATGTAACAGGAATATTATTGCTCAGTTTTCCTAGAGCATTGAGGGTTTACTTGTAGTAGAAAAAAAATTCTTAAAAGATAGAATTGGGGCATTTTGGAAATCCTCTTAACTTTGTGTACCAAGAACCTAAATATGCTTTTGGAAATGAGAATCATAATAGGTTGTTGATCAGGAAATTAAATTAGTCCTGAGATGAGATGAACAAGAGAGATCAAGTTAGATAAATGCAAACAGTAGCAGCAGGTATAGACAGTAAGAACTGAACTAGGTCTGAACAACAGAGGTGCAAAACTAGAAAACAGAAAACAATGAAGTGTGTTGTGAAAGTCAGATGTGGCCACACTTCCCTCAGGTGAGAGTGGACTTAATGAGTGGAGGAGATAAGAAGCAAAGACAAACTCCTTGAGTCTGAGTTCCATGGTTCATTCAAGGGCTATCAAGAGAAAGTGAAAGAGGGAGATCCTGTTTAAAAAAAAAAAAAAAATTATACCACATTGGCACATGCCTCTGGAGGCTGAGGCAGGAGGATTGCAAGTTTGAGGTCAGCCTAAGAAATTTAATGATACCCTGCCTCAAAATAAAAACAAAAATAAAAAGGTGATATAATTCAGGAGCAGAGTGTTTGACTAGCATGTGTGAGACTCTGATTTCAATCCCCAGCACTACACACACACACACACACACACACGAATTTGAGTTAGTATATTTTCCATCCATATAGATACACTTCAACTATTTCTACCTTTGGAAAAACAAAGAAAGTCCATATAAAATCCTAATGATTTAGAATAACACAGGCCAAGAAGAAGCAACTTTGAGTAAAAGATATGTAAATGTACATTATTGGATTTTAAGTGAACCAAGTAAACACATAATGAGATTGTCCCTTCAGGCAAACCACTTTACTGACACAAATTACTACTTGACAAGAGACAAAAAAAAAGCAGAAGCAGAAGGAAAAAGCAACATGTAAACAATGCTTCAGTGTTTTGCTTCTTGCATTTTGCTAGGTGCTTTACAAATTGTATGTTAATACTGACCATTTTCAGAGTTTTGAAAACAGTTACATGATATTAACTGTTTCTAGAGGCACATGGCTTTCGGGCAAAAATCATCAAGTTTTTTATTTGTACAGGTAATATAACTTAGATGATTTGGGAATTACTCTTCAAATTAGAACTGGTTTTAAAATATCAACATCAAGTAAAGACAATTTATTGAATTTTTAAGAATTTTAAAAACAAAATTTTTACAGACACTGAAGATTATTTTCAGTCTTCAGCAGAGTCTCCAGAGGTTTGTTTGTTTTTGTTTTGGTGTGTGTGTGTGTGTGTTTTCCTGGGGTTTAAAAGCATTCTATCTCTGAGCTACACCCCCAGCCCTTTTTTATTTTTTATTTTTTGTTTTGAAGCAGAGTCTCGCTAGGTTGTGGAGAGTCTCACTAAGTTGCTGAGGCTGTCCTCAACCCTGGAGTTCTCCTGTCAGCCTCCCCAGTACTGGGATAACAAAGTGTGCACCACCATGCCCAACTTTATTTTCAATACTTCTATTGATGCATTGTAATTATACATCAGGGATTCAAAGTTATACAAACATAAATGCGCACAGGTCTTGGTGTGTTCTCTCCATGTTCTACCCTGCTACCCACCCCTCCCATACGTATTAGTAGGATTGGTAGTGGTACCTTCATTTATGGACATAGCATAATTTGAACTGTTTCTGACATCAGGTCTTCTTTGTTCCATCCCCTTTTCCTTCTCCTTACTCTCTTCCACCATTTAGTTGGTCTCTCTCCTAATTTGTCTGAAGTTTTCTCTTGTTTCCCATTTTCTCTCATTTCAATATATGAGAGAAAATATTAGGCCTTTGATTTTTTGAGACTGGCTGATCTCACTTAGGTCAATATTCTCTAGTTCCATCCATTTTCCTGCAAATGACATAATTTTGTCCTTCTTTATGGCTGAGTAAAATACCATTGTGTTTATATAAGCCATATTTTTGTTATCTATTCATTTGTTGGTGGACACCTAGGTTGATTCCATAATTTGGCTTTTGTAAATCGTGCTGATATAAACAGGGATATGTATTTATCACTATGGTATTGTGACTTTAATTTTTTGGAAAGACACTGAGGAGTGGTCTATCTGGATCATATGGTGGTTCCATTTCTAATTTTTTGAGAAATCTCATATTGATCTCCATAATAGTTGTACTAATTTTCAGTCCCATTAACAGTGTATGAGTTTCTATTTCCCTACATCCTCATCAGCATTTATTATTTTTTTATTTTTTATGATTGTCATTCTAATTGGAGTTAAATAGAATCTCAGTGTATTGAGGTTTTGTTTATTTGATTGTTTGAATAAGATATTATACTTCTACAGAATCCAACATATTCTCTGGAGTTTTAACAAATGACACTCTTCACTTTGCTAGCAAATACTCCAAGAGACATAGCAGACTAATGAGTTGCTCCAGCAAAGCAAAAAGGGGACTTAAAAAAGTTAATATACCTCTCCAAATGCCACATTTTTACAAAGTGGCTATTTTTTTTTTTTTTTTTTTGCGGTACTGAGGATTGAATTCAGGGGCATTCTACCTCCGAGCTATACCCCCAGCCCTATTTTTTATTCTTTATTTTGAAACAGGGTCTCACTAAGTTGCAGAATGCCTCACTAAGTAGCTGAGGCTGGCTGCGAAACCAGATCCGGTCTCAGCCTCCCAAATGCTGGCATTACAAGCATGTGCCACTACACCTGGCTTCAAAGTGGCTATTTAAAGAAATAGATGTCAGCCCATAGTAATGTATACTTTTGATTTCTTACTGATAAATACCACTTAATAATATGAAAGTATCAAAGAAAAGCAATACACTTTGAAAAAACATTTTGATTTTCTGGCTTCTCATGTTAAAAAAAATAGTCTGATAAAACCATTAAAATCATTTATCTACTCCCAAAAGTATAATTAAAAATATAGTGGAATGGTAATACTTTCTGCATTTTGGTATTTGAGTTTAGCCAAGTTCAACAGAGCAAAGGCTAATTTTTTTTAATTGTTCCAACAGTATGAACAACTGGATGTGTTTACATATATATATATATATATATATATATATATATATATATATATATGGAACTCTATTTATACCATTCTTCTAAATATGTCATTTTGTATTTCCAAGTAAAAGCAATGTATATAGTAGAGCATGGGAGTGGGAGGTGGCAGATATGGCTGCTTTCAAGTTTGGTTGCTTTGGGCAAGTCACTTAGCATCTACAAGCCTCACTTTCCTCATCTGTAAAATAAAGACAATAATTGCAATTATGGATGTTAAACAATTACTTATGGTATGCCCTCAACAAATGATGGCTATGATAGTAACTATTTATTAATTTTAGTATACTTATTAAGTTGTAAGTACCTTTAAGATATTCATTATATCATACTATATTTTTTTAATTCTATATATCACCTAATATTGCACGTGTCTTTCCCAGGCTTGAGTGACTGCTTTTCAAAGTTTCACTGACTCATATAATGACATACTAACATATCCTACCATTTCCTAGATTGAAATATCTATTAGACTTATGAGAAAATTTAGTCCAAAGCAGACACATCACCAAAGTTTGCTTTGAAATTTGAAGACAGAAACACTGAGCAAAAACAAAACAAACATTTTGTCCAAATAGTAAGAAAGCATTTTCCAGGTTATTGTTCCCTTCTTTCTAAAGTTATTTCATGCCAAAACCATAATACCAGGAACATTCATGGCTATGTTTAGTGCTTTCATTCATCCTATGAAATACTATTGCACCTATATTTTCTTATAAAGGTAGCTGTCTGTCCACTTATAGTGTCCATCCTCTTTCCACTGGTAATGGAAATAATTTTATCCTTCTGAGTTGAGAATCCAGTATATTCACATAGAAAAATAAATACAAGTTCCCTTACTGATGAGGCTAATTTTTCTTCATATAACTTTAATTCATTTAGATTCTAACTACTTGGGAAGGTGATTATACTTGTGAAAGTACAAGTTCTAGACTTGTGGTCACATGGCAAGGGCACTGCACTTTGGCCAACAAGAGAACCTTCTCCTCACTCTTCTCCTTCCTTCTGTCAACTCTAGTCCATTCTTAACCTAGTCAGCAGGCTGGTCTTCCCAAAGTTTTATTGTCATTTTCCTGTCGAAGAGCTTTCATGGATATCCTATCAGAAAGTGAAATCAAAGCCTTAGATAAATACATGGATCTTTATGGGCTGTTCATCACATGTACTTCAGCCTCAAGTGATTGCCCCTCACAGGTAGCCCCAGGCAACATGGAATTCAATGCAGGTCCCACAAGGTCTCTCAGGGTCTCTTGCCTTTAGACCTGCATCTTCTTCTGCTTGGAATGCCCTTTCCTCTTCCTTCAAAGTCACTCTTAGTTGACTTTCAAAACCAATTTCAAATGTAACCTCCACATGAAAAACTTTTTGACATCTGGTATTTAAATCAAATTCTCCTCATTCAATCATTGATTCAACAAATATTTCAGCACCTACTGCGTGTCAAGTTGGTTCTACACTCTGGAAATACAGCAATGGTCATGTTAAAAGCCCTCCTGGAGCTGATGTCCTAATAGAGAGTGAGGAGGAATAAACATGTAAGTAAACTACATAGTCAAAGTGAAACACGGAACATGGAAGAAAAATAAAGCAGGCAAGAAACCTGTAATCCCAGTACTTGGGAGGTTGAGATGGGAGGAACACAGTTTGAGGCCAGTTTCAGCAACTTAGCGAGACTCTATTCAAAATAAATAAATAAAAATTGCTGGGTATGTAGCTCAAAGGTAAAATTCCCCTGGGCTCCATTCACAGTACCACAAAATAAAAATAAAAAATAAAACAGACTGGATGTCCAAGGTACACTGATGATGGGGTAGTAACTGTTCTATAAACTGGTGAGAGAGAGTCTTAATGCTACAATGATATTTAAGCAACAATCCCAAAGAAACGAGGAAACAAATCAGGTGAATGTCTAGAGGCAGAGTGCTCTAGACTAAAGGGAACAAAAAAGACAAAAATCTGGCGTAGAAACATGCATAGTCTGTTTTAGCAAATAGAAACGATGTCCATGTGCCCAGAGTGATGTAATAAGGGGGCAGAGTAGTAATGGAAGGTGGGGAGATGTGTTAGGCCTTTCATCTTGAGGGCCTTGTATGGACTCCAGCATCTACTATAATTTGAGACGCACTCTCTGGGCACAGTGAGCATTCTAGGGGTGCACCTAGGAAAGTGCCATAATTTGACACTTCCTCTGGTTTTTGTCTCGAAAGTGAACTACATTAAGACGAGGAAGAAAGATGACAGGTCAGTTAAAATTTACAGTGGTTCAGAAAAAAGAAAACGGGTGCTTCCTACATGTTCATTTTGCAAGGTGACCGTAAGTCTAACCTGATATTATCCTATTCCTGGATATTTATCTTAATAAAATTGTGACCTCCTTGAGAGGAAAGACTGGCCTTTTATAATTGTTATTATTCACAGTTTACAAAAAAAACTTGCTATATTATAATACTCAGTAAATGTTTACTTAATAAATCTACTAGCAGACTTTTAAAAGGGAGTCAAAGCCTAAAGAAGTCCAAATAGCATGGGCATTTTAACAGAAATGTTCAATAAAAGGAGTTTGGCCAATTCTAGGGAAGAGAAGAATGAGTATCATCCTATATTTTTTTAGACACAGGTCCTCAATTCTATCTAGTAAAAATGTAAATGAATAAAGTTGGGGCTATAAGCCAATCCCACAAGTGGCAAATAAAGAAATAAAGGTAATAGATTTTGATTGGTATGTAAAGTGAAAATCATAAATAAAGTGCATAAAAATCTAATTTGACATTAATAAGTAAACCTCTGGAGTTCTTTTATTTTTGTTTTTGTTTTTGGTAGTACTGGGGATTGAATCCAGGGGTATTCTACCTCCAAGCTACATTCCCAGCCCTATTTTTTATTCTTTATTTTGAAACTGGGTCTCACTAAGTTGCAGAGTGCCTCACTAGGTAGCTGAGGCTGGCCGCGAACCTGGATCCTCCGGTCTCTGCCTCCCAAATGCTGAGATTACAAGCGAGCACCACCACACCCGACCCCAGCCCCATTTTTTATTCTTTATTTTGAAACAGGGTCTCACTAAGTTGCGGAGGACCTCACAAGTTGTTGGGACTGGCTGGGAACCTGAGATCCTCCTATCGCAGCCTCCCAGGTACTGATATTACAAGGGTGTGCCATCAGGCCCAGATATTAAACATCCATTTTTTATTGTTAAAGTCAGTTAAGGAAGAAGATTTAATTATAGTTAATATATCAGTAAGTGTTTTGGAAAATAGTATTTGAACCTTGGATGATGAGGAAATGAGAAAATAAGTCAGGGAAGGTGATTACTTACTGAATTACAAAAAAGTATGTATTAGTTTGCCATTGATGCTGTAACACATTACTACAAACATAAGATTAAAACAAAACAAATGCATTATCATATTTCTGTAGGTCCAAAGTCTGACCCAGGTCTCAGTGACCAAAATAAAGATGCGGGCAGGGCTACATTTCTTCCTGCAGGTACTAGAGGACAAAATGTTCCCTTGCCCTTTCCAGTTTCTAGAGGATGGCTGAATTTATTGACTTAGCACCCCTTCTTCCAACAAAGTAATAGCAGGTTGAGTTCTTAAAGTTACTTACTCTGACCTCCTCTTATACCTCCCTCTTCGATTTTTTAAGGAACATTGTATTTATACTAGTCCTGACCCAGTGATCCAGAATAATCCTTCATTTTAGGGCAGTTTATTAGAAGTCTTAATCCAAAGTCACCTGAATCCTCTTTTGTCAAATAAAGTTGAAATAAAGTAGGAATTGGGACATGAGTGTATTTGAGGAGGCATTATTCTGCCTATCACAGTGTAGTACAAGCATGTAATTGAAGAGACATTTTCAGAAACTTGTAGCATTTATTGATGGACAAATTACAATAGAAAGAAAGCAATTATGAAATTTCAATATCAAACTTCATTGATATTAATAAGTCAAAATAGAATTGCATAAGTCTACATGATATCTGTACTAAAAATCTAGATGCTTTAAATTTAGGTATACATTTTTGTTCATTCACTCTTCATACATTTATAGATAATATCCATCACTGTTTATAAAACTTAACCATTTTTTTCAATAACATTATTTGTGGATAACTTACTCTAGCAAAAACAATCAAAACACACACACACACACACACACACACACATATTTGAGGCAGAGACACAGAGGGAGGAATTAGTAAATGAGTTAGAAATAATACACATTTAAATATGAAATACTTTTCTCACCTACTAGTTGTCAAAATCTTTCAAAGCTAATACTGCTCGAAAGGATATGAATGGTGGTTCTCTTATACTAGTAGTGACACTGTACATTTAAGCACACTTTCTGTAAAATAATTCAGCAATATAAACTGTAAAATAGTTCAGCAATATAACTCTCTAAGTTTTTTGTTGTTGTTGTTCTAAAAATTCCATTTCTAAAACTTTATCCTAAGGAAAAAAACAGAAATATAGAAAAAAAGATATTTATCAAAGGAGAAGTATAAGAATAAAAGTTGGAAATGACTTTAATCATGATACATTCATTCATATGATGGATGCTAAAGTTTGGATCTGGATTGTCTTCCAAAAGCTCGTGTGTTGGCAATGCAGAAATGTTCAGAGGTGAAATAATTGAATCATAAGCTTTAACTTTATCAGTAGATTAATTCATTTAATGGATTGATAATTGGAATGGGTTTACCAGGTGGTAACTTCAGCAAGTGGGATGTGGCTGGAGTAAGTAGGACCCTGGGGGATGTGACCTTGGAAACTACATCTGTCGCTGGTCTCTTCCTCCCACCTCTTCCTTCTTTCTAGCTGCCTTGACTTGAGCAGTTTTTCTCTGCCACGCCCTGCCATCATGAAGTTTCTGCCTCTGAGCTGGCTGACCATGGACAAAAGCTCTGAAACCATGAGCCAAAATGAACTTTTCCTTCTCTAAGTTGTTTTCATCAGGTATTTTAGTCATAACACAAAACTGACTACCAGAATGGAATTCTATATAGTCATTAAATTAGGTTTCTAAAACTTTGAGTTATACACTAAACTGTTATGATAAGTGAAAGGTGCTAATTATACATGCACCATGATTTCAACTACATGAAAATGCATATACATTGAAGGGCTGGAATGAAATGTTATATGATAGCCTCTTCAAAATGCTATAATTGCTGGGCGTGGTGGTGCACGCCTGTAATCCCAGCATTTGGGAGGCTGAGACCGGAGGATCCGGGTTCACTGGCAGCCTCAGCTAGCTAGTGAGGCCCTCCGCAATTTAGTGAGACCCTGTTTCAAAATAAAGAATAAAAAATAGGGCTGGGGGTATAGCTCGGAGGTAGAATGCCCGAGTTCAATCCCCAGTACTGAAAAAAAAATGCTATAATTATGAGTGATATCTATGTTTTCTTTATCCTCTTTTCCTAATTTTCAAATGGACTTAAAGAAATGTATACTTTTTAGAAATAATACTATGCATTTAAATTAAGGTGTTTTGATTTTATACAAATCAAATATTATCATCTCCTTCTGGTATTTTTCCTTCTCTCCGTCTCCAATCAAGCATGGGATAACTAATTGGAGTTAAGGCTTTGTTATAATTTTTTTTTAATTATATGAAAAGAGAAAACAGTTGTATCTATGCTATTTTCCTTTCCATTCCTTACCTAAGTTCTTCAAACTACTTTCTGTAATCCAGTGCCATTTTGTATTCCTTATATAAGCCTCAAACAGATTCTATTTTCTGTGAATTCCTCTATTTTATTCTCTAGCTAGACAATAGATAACCTTTTCAGCAAAGACAGGATTTTTAATTTTAACTCTGCAAGCCATTCTCCTAACTTTCAGATCTGTTATTATAGCATTCTCTGATAGCCTGACATATACAAAATTGAAATTTTAGGTAAAAGAAAAAAAAAAGAAATGTACATAAATTTGTGTCTATTTGTCCACACAAAAAAGTATGGAATAACAAAGCTATGTCTTTTCTCTGCCAAGTTTAAATACTAAAAATAGAAAGCCAACATTCAAAATCACTTTAGTTAATTTGTTTTTCACACATTATACTTAGGTGTATTTGTTATTTTCAAACAGGAGATAAACAGAGTATACTATCAGAGACCTAGTCCAGAAGTCAAACATTTTCTCCTTACCCATGTGGTCTTTGATAATCACTTTTCTCCCACTTTAAAAAGAAAAGACATACCGTCTTTATTCGTCTAAAATCGCACCATGGTGCACTGTCCTGAAGTATAAATGCCCACAGTGCGCATCAAAGAACAGTCTGAAATACTGGTATCTATGAGAAATCAAGGCACCACAATGCATGAGAAGGCTTTGGGTCTGTCTGTACTTTTATCATAGCCATTTCTATCCAGGAATAAAGGTGGAATTAAAGACAGGATAATTTAGCCTCTGTTGGAATGTTTTAAACAGATATACTATGAAGGAGGGTAATAGGAAAGAGGACAATTTCTGTTTGTCACTCCACACTGTGCCTCCCTTGCCAACTGACAATGCTCCTAAGCAGAGTCCTGTGAGAGCTCAGGCAAAAAAAATACAGAAGCTGCAGTCTCCGTGCTGAATCCAAGTGACAGGCGCATGTGAAGACTCACTGCCTGCCTTATCCATCAGAATCACTTTTGTAAATCAGAAATAATGTGGTTATCATGGGAAAACAACCATTTTCCCCCAATGGCTTTAAATTGAGATTGAAAAATTAGACATTTTGTGACAGAAAATAAATCTACTTTGGCTGATTTGTTTGGCAATGAAAATGTGAATTTTCCAATTAAATTGTAAAGCAAATATTCACGTGAATTGGAAGAGTTTTATTTACAGTTCAAAGTTTTAATGTAAATGTATACAAAATACTTTATGAAAAATATTTACAAGCATAAATGTATTGAAATTCATATTTTTATTTTACAAGTATTTCTGAGTGTACTGTAAATAAAATGCCTTTACAGGAACAAGCAAGGAAATGACTATCACTTGAAGAACCTTGGAAAAGCTTTTGTGATGCAGAGAAAGTTCATCTCTAGTGAATGAGTTAAATCTTTTGCAAGTCAGATGCCCTGGAATTTTTTTATTTCAATGAAATGAAGGAAACTACAAGCAAGTTGGCAGTATAAATATAATTTTAATAATATATCACTATGATTTTTCATCTATGACTGAGGAAGTATTGAAAACATTCTTGTAAAAATAATCTCTTATTTCCATCTACTCATTTATGTGAAAAATTTTTATCAGTGTTTTTAGCTACAAAAACAAAAAGTAGGAGTAAAATTAAGGCAAGCATGTCTTATTCTAGTAATAAGTAATACATATATAACAATGAATACATACCTTTTTTAAAAGACAAAAATGCCTTTAAATATTCAAAAGTTTTTTCAAAACCTATATTTGCAAATTGAGTTGATCAACTATTCACTAATAATAATAATTGAGATGGTAATTTAATTGTGACAAAAATTATAGCACAGCTTCATGGCCATGAGACTTAGGCATTTTAATTTAGTATGTTTTTTGTTGCAAAGAATTAAAACAAGGCATATGATAATATATTTTCAAGTATTAAAATGCATTATATTGGGTTAAATTCTTTGGGGAAAAGAGGATGGCAGTATGAGTCCAAGGGAAAAAATCTGTTAAGGCACTTTGTTCATTTTTTTAAAAATAGGAAATGGTGAGTTTTATACCATTGTGATTCTGAGATACCATTTAGATTCCATTGAATGCATTTTAAAAAGTGATGCTACTTAGTTTACAGTGATAATATTTACAACAAACTGGAAATTATATGCTTTGCAACTCTAGAAAAGTAGAAGGAAAAATTTTGAGCATCACCTTCATATTGTGGAAAAGTAGCTACACAGCTCATGGAAGAAAAAAAAAAAATGATGACCACTCTAAAACTTTCATCTTCCTCCTTTTGAGTAAACAGAAGGGCAGTCACCTTGAGAAGAAATCTAACCAGATTCTGCATTTAGGTCAAGATTTCTTCAGATTGCTGCAGTAAAGACTAAATAACATTTCCATTTGCAACCACAAGTTGGATGTAACGAAGACCAGAGAGTTTGAAACCCAATTTTATATGAAAGAGAAAAAAGAAAAAAAAAATCCCTGCAAAGTGCTAACTGGAAGTAGCTTAATGACTGAAAGTTTGCTTATACCACATGCTTTATGAAATGCCTAGACAAACTAAATCAACCAGAATTCAACAAGCACAATCCACTTGGCTGATGATATCCCCACATGGTAAATCTGAATGGTTGGGAGATGTTAATACAGCTAAATTATCCAGAATGGCTGATTAATCTGGTGCCACACTTCTGCTTGGGTGCATAGAGTACAGGTGAAACACCCAGGTGTGCATGGGTTCGGATCACATTGACAAAGGCATAAAACTATTTTTTCCTCATTTAAATAACATGAGCACACCTCCTGTAATAGTAACTAAAATTAAATATCATTGAGAAAGTCCTTTCATGCATTTAATTTTTCCTTTACTTTTTATTTAAGTATATCATTTATAAATTGCACAAATCTTAAATGGACAGCTTGAATAACTTTTGAGATGTATGTGCCTGTGGAATTCCATGCAGATGAAGGTGTAGAATAACTGGTCACACTTGGGACAGGAGGATTGCAGGTTTGAGGACAGTGCACATTAATTTAGCAAGAACCTGTTTCAAAATAAAAAGGTCTGGGGTATTGTTCAGTAGTAGAATGCACCTGGGTTCAGTCTCTAGTTACACAAAACTGAAGGAATAGATGAATGAACAAATGGTGTAGAATATTACCAACACTGCAGAAGCCTCTTCTTGCACAATCCCCTCACTACCATCCCCACTTGCCCCACTATAGGTAAGCGCTATTCTGACCTTTAAGGAAATTTTGTCTGCTTTTTGAACTTCTTGAAACAGAACTATCCAACATATTACTTTTGAAAAAAAGAAAAAGTCAAAGGATGTGAGAGTATTCCAGCAATACATATATCTCATAAGGGACTTATACACAGGATATTAAATAAAAATCTTAAAGAAAAAGATAATCAATCTACTTTAAAAATAGGTAAAAGATTTGGACATGTGTATCATTAAAGATGGTGATACATGCCTTTGAATGTCTTCCTTTCAAGCCCTGATAATAAAATATTACTGAGTTATTCAGGATATGGAAAAACAATCTGCTGAGGAGATGTTAGTTTTAAAGCAATTGTAGCTTTCATGTGAGGAAGAAGGAATTAAACTACTATAAGCATGCATGTAGCAAAAGCTGTGATAGAGATCGGATTAAAGTTTCTCAAAAAGTTCATGAAACTGTAAATTATATTAGTTTATTTTTTTCTACTTACACAGATATTTTGAAATTTAAGTTCTGTTTTTCATTGTATAAAATCAAGTCTTAGGAAAATTAATGATGAATAAAGAGATTAATACACTTTTTATCCAGGAAAACAAAAGCCATAAACATAAAGTTTCAAGAAAACACTGTCAAATTTAAGATATAAATAAAATAAATGTTTGCAAAATAGGAAAAGGTTGACAGATGTGGTTAATTAATGAAAAGATGAATGGCTTTAAGAGCTAAAATAATTCTTTTTCTTATCATGTCTTCTTTCTATCCTTCCTTCCTTCCTGTACACTATTTCTAAATGATCTTCTGCTCATGAACTTGAGCTTTCCTCATAATTTCATTTACAATAACATACCTATCTTGATAGCAATAGGAAACAATATAGATTTTATACTCAAAATCTTAAGATCCACTATTCAAAATAGTTCATCTCTTTTTTTCACATATTTATAAAACATTTGTTGATCATCTCCTGTTCAAGGCACCATGTAAAAGAAATGGGAAAGCAAGATAAATAAAACACCTATTCTCAAGAAATAGAACCCAGTAGTTGAAATAAGTCATGTGGAAAAGTGGCTGTAATTAAATGCAAATAATAATATTGGTCACAATAGAAATAAAATGGTTATTAGTTCCTACTTGATATGGGTTAAGAATATGTAAAAGATTAAAACAAAAAAGAAAATATTTTACTTATTTAATACCTTATATGATTAGTATTATATAAAAAACTTAGACAAATGCCCATCTTTCTGGATAGTTTTCTTTCCCATACCTCTCCAATCATGTAAGTTAGACTGGTCCAAAGATAGGAATATCTAAAAATCTCTATGGCAGTAATTTGCTAGGTAAGAACTGAGAACCATTCTTATTTTCTAATTCTCTTCTGGCCTTGCTATTTCAGAACTGGATAATTCTTTCCAACCTAGCATATTCTACAAACTCCTGGATTTTCCTGACTCTGAATCTTAATCTCCCACTGGCATTCCTGATGTCTACCTATAAGCCTTCTTAATCTAGCAGTGTTAATACTGAGATCACCATCCACTACCTGTTCTTTCCCTCTTCTTTATGTATGCCCCACTGCTATGGTTTGGGTTTGTAATGTCCCCTTAAAGGCTCCTGTGTTGGAAGTGTGTCCCTAATGCAGCAAAGTTCTAAGGTGGGGCATGACTAGAGAAGGTGGGTCACTAGGGATGTGGCCCTGGGTACTATATGTCCTGTGTTGGGGAGGAGCGCTCCTCTCACTCACTCTTTCTCTCTCTCTCTCTGCTTCCGCCACCATGATGTGAGAGCTGTGTCCCTCCACCATGCCTTGCTGCTGTGGTTTCTGCCTTTGAGCCAGCCAACCATGGACTGAATCTTTAAAACTGTGAAGTCATATAAACATTTCCTCCTCTAAGTTGAGCTCATTGGGTATTTTGGTCATGGCACACGTCTTGAATTCTGATTAGTTTTTGGTGAACACTATCTTCATCCATTTGTTCCTGCTGAACATTTGTTTGTATTTTGACTTTGGAATGATATTTCAGATAGTCTTTCTGGTTTCATACGCGATATGCACTTCCTCAAGATATACAATCTCTGGCCTTGCTACTGGTTTTCACTGGACTCTGAACTACTCCCACTTTCCAGATCCCACACTTTCCCGGGCTGGCTGATCTTATAGCTTGCAGAAGTCCCAACCACAAGAGAAGAGAGAGAAAAGAAAACTTTAAAAAAATTAAAATGTATAATGAATCCAAATCAGCATATCAATTTTATCCTTTTGTTTCTATAATGCATATGTGTTTTGTTAATTTACCTTTTGCTTTTATAATACACCGGGGCATAAAGTGGAATAGTTTTCTTAAAGTCTCTTCTGTATGGATCAGAATATCCTAAAGGTACTTTTGTAGAATAAGAATCCTAGACTTCACTGCAACCATTGAGTCAGAACCTCTGGGCCGAAAGCTCACATATCAGAATTTTTATTAACAAGCTCCAAAGATGATTTTTATATACTTCAAAGACTGACAACAATTGAAATGGAATAGTTCCATGAGCAGACTGGCCTCTAACCAATTGAAGTATTGATTTTTGCCTACTCTTTGATAGGCATTATGGGAGAAATTAAAAGGTATTGTTAGACACAGGATGGCTTGAATGAAGAGCAGGGAAGCTATAGGTGGAAAGATGATGAGCTTGGCCTTGGACAGAAGGAAATTGACATCAGCTATCCATACAAAAGAGCCTGGAGGGAAGTGAAAGATATGCAAATTATCAAAGGCTCCATGAAACTGAACAAAACAACTTTCAATATTTCTATCATTTGAATGCCTATTCTCAATCTTTGAATACACCCAGATTTTAAGATTGTTGGTAGCTATCTCATAGTTAACTACAGGAAGACCAAGTAAGTTAATAAGGAAAAATGTTCTCCAGTGTTCTTTCATTGTGGGTATCAGTGACTGCTGACTAGATGCTCAAATGTTCACAGATGTCTGAAAACTTTGGCAAACTCAGAGACTGGCCGCAGTGTCAACAGATGCTTCTTCAGCCCTGTCTCTCCTAGTCTACTATCTCTTACTGTGAACTTGGCTGGTTCTTTAGTAACAAATTATTGTTAAGATTATTTTGCCACCATTATCTATTTGTATATCTGTCTCCATATGCATTTGCTTTCTATCATTGCTGTAACAAATAACCACAAACTTAGCAGGCTAAAAAAACAAAAAATTACCATTATTACCAACTCTGACAGGGGCCTCACTGGGCTTAAATCAAGGTGTCGGCAAGGCTGTAATCCTTCTTGGATGCTCCAGGGAAAAGCCATTTCTGTACCTTTTCCAGCTTCCAGAAGGCACCTGTTTTCCTTGGTTCATGATCACTTTCCCTTTATTTTCAAAAACAATGGTATTGCATCTCATTCTGAACTCAGCTGTGAAACTTTCTCTTCTCTTAAGGAATCACATGTTTGGGTTAAACCCATTCAGAGCAATTGAGTTTATTGAATGATGTTGAGTGGATATGACTTTGAGGTGAGTGATAAGACTTAAACTTTTCTGTAGGAAGAAATAATACTCATGAATGAAAAGGCCTCAGAGGAGGCACAGAATAGAAGTAATATGCCTTTTTAAGGGAAGGATGTAACTATCAGTAATGACAAACTACCCAAATTAGTATCACTAATGGCGTAATGAAATGAAATAAAATAAAAGGAGTAACTGGTCAGATGAGGTGAAACACTCCTGTAATCACAGCTCTTGGGAAGATGAGACAGGAGGACTTCAGGTTTTTGGTCAGACTCAGCAACTTAATGAGGACCTTCATAACTTAGTGATACCCTGTTTCAAAATAAAAAATAAATAGGGTTTGGGGTATAGCTCAGAGGTAGAATGCCCCTGGAATCAGTCCTCAATGTTAAAAAAAAAGTTGGTGAATTCTTGAAAAGTTAACTCATACTTCCTAAAATTGCATGAAATCCACTAGACTAAATTGTCTCCTCCTGTAATTTATAACCTTTATTTTGCCTCTTTTGCTATGTGATAGATTATTTGGAAAGGTGCATCTATAATTCTTCTATTTCTGTATGAATGTTCCTTTGCAACAAGATTTCACATTGCTTTCATTAGCAAGTCAAGTAGAGTCTATTTCTGTGCCCCTCAGATCAGGGTCTGGACATGTGGAACATCAGCAAATATGATTAAAGTAGAGGCTTGGGAAGTTCTTCCCTCTAGGGTTTGTCTACTCTTGCTGCAGAGAACTTTCTGAAACCAACATATAAATAAGCCCAGGATAGCCTCATTGAGGGATGCTAGGCCATGTGGGGAGAGACAGGAGCTATCCCAGCTAAGGCCTCAGATGTGTGACTGAGGCCATCCTGGACCACCCAGCCCAAATCTGAGCCAGGCAAGTGAAAAGAACTGCCCTTTCAAGGTATAGAAGTGTGAGGGGATTTTTTTTTTTTAAGTATAATGTTTGGAGCCACTAAATTTTGAGTTGGTTTGTTACATAGCAAAAATTCACTGATAGACCTAGGAAACTTCATTTTGCAGAAACTTTATAGCAAAGGTCAACAGGTTCTACCACCCATCTGTTCAGTGCAGAACAGCCTCACTGTATATTTCCCGCCATCTGGTACAAATTTATCCTACTCGCTTTCCTCATTTTACTCCCATTCATTCTCGAAAGTCTCATCAATTGTTTTCTCATAAAGAGGCCCAAACTGCATCTTTATTTTTATTTACTACATTTTAGTTGCACATATCTGAGTTCACCACAAACTACATAAAAATTTTTATAGCAGGATCAAGACATTCAGTGAAGTTCTTTTGATGACAGCCTACAAATTAGGGGACTACTTCAATCTCCACTAGGAGAATAGCTCAATAAATTATGGAATTTGATTACAGCCACCAAAAAATCATGCTTTTTGAAGAATATTTAGTGATAAGAAAAATGCTTATAATGTAATATAAATAAAAAGAAGAGGACTCAAAATGATATATGTAACTATTCATAAAGCCATATAAAAAAGTGAAGGACATATATTGAGATTATTTCTAGATAATGACATATCTATTAAATGGTTTCTACAATGTTGTTCTTTATGAACACTTCTTATTTTTATAATCAGGAAAAAAGTATATTAAAAATAAAGACATGAATTACAGTATTTCTTTTTTTCACAGCTCCCAAATTAATCTTTAAAACCCTCTTTCTACATTTGATGAATTAAAATTTTTAAAAATAACAAAAAGCTTGCATTGAATATTAGGGAGCTTTTGTCAAAAAGGTAACTAATATGCATACTATAGTAGGTGAAAAAATTAAGACCAAATTTAAAAAGTACAGATCCAATCATTCAGGTACATTCAGTGTTTTTACATATAAATAATCATTGTTCACACTGTGTTTTTCTTCCTCCATATCTTCCTACTTGATATGAAAGAATGTATTAAACATACTAGAATTGGTATAACTAACTTAAGAATCTATGGGAAAGAGAATTTTCACTACATACTGCTAGAATAAAGATAAAAATATCCAAATCAGTAATAAATTTGTTTTTTTATCAGGAAATTGGTTAACTATTGTGAAATTATTTTATAAGTATTTTATATTTTAGAAATTATATAAACATATTGTGGGTAATGAGAGGAATGTCTATAGTAAGCAGTAAGGATTTACAAGTAATTTAAGGAAGCAGCTATAAAGGACCTAGTGGTTGCATACTGGAATTACAATTATCATTAGAATTCATGTTTTATCAAATGCAGATAGATATAGAAATAGATATAAATGTGTATGTATGTATAATCTTTCTGTCCTTTTAGAGTTCCTAGAAGTAAAATTTCCCAATATCAGTGAATACACACAGCATCAATTTTGTTTTCTAAATACTAATAAGAAAAATAATCAGGTTTAGAATAAAGAAAACACAATATAAGCCTGAAACATTGCATGGAGTCAGAAGATAGAGTGCCTTCTAGCTAAGTGTGGTGGCAGCATATACCTGTAATCCCAGTACATGGTAGGTTGAGAAAGAGGATCACAGTTGGTGGCCAAACTCAGTAACTTAGGGAGATCTTGTTTCAAAATAAAAAATTGCTGGTGATGTAGCTCAGAGGTAGAATTCCCCTAGGTTAAATCCTCAGTACCAGAAAAAAAGAAAAAAAAGAAGAGTGCCTTCAGATCAGATGCACTGAGACAGATACAAAATCACTTCTCTATTCTCTTACCAAAAATACATAATATGAATTTCAACAAGAGTGAATATCAGAAAAACTCAAATTAAGGTATATTTGTTCTACAACATACTGACCAGAACATTTCAAATATTTCAAGATGAAGAATGAAAAACTAAGACTGAGGATCTGCCCCAATTATAAGATACTAAAGAAACATGAGAACTAAGTTCAATTTTGGCATACTGGATTAGATTTGGAACAGATAACACTAGTAAGAAAATTGGAGAAACTTGAATAAGATCTGTAGGTTGGCTAATCGTAAAATATTAATGTTAATTTCTTAGCTTTGATGATTGTACTATGGCTATGTAGATTGTAAACATATATGGAAGATAGAACTCATTTCATTTTTTTCAAGTGTTTTGTCAAGTTTGAAAATATTTCAAAACTTGAAAATATTTAATGTCGAGTAGAAGTTTTTATTTTGATGTCACTCTAACTCTCTTCCAAAAAATTATTCCCAATGTTGTATTTAATTGTCATTTTGTCTGTTTTAAAGAATTTCTTGCTGTAGTGTTAATGGCTCTAGAAGGAATAAGAGGAATCAAGAATTTAATGTTAGGCAATAAAATTTTACTATTTCTTCTCCTTTCTTTTTACACTTGAATTATTATTCTCAAACTTGAAGGACAGAAAAGTTCCCATGTATTTTCTAACATTTTATTTATTGTACATTATCTTGTAAACTTACAACATCATTAAAATACTATAATAATATGATTCTGGACACTGTGGTTAAATAATTGCTACTGCCTTGAGAGCTACTCAGAATAATGTAGTTAAAGCATTATTTTAAATTCTATAATTAAATAATTAGTGTTGACTCACTTGCTTGCTACTTTTATTATTAGCTCTGTTTTCCTTAATTTTTTTCTTCCTAAGGCAATGCTGACATATCTCTGGAATATGTTGAGGTTTGGTTGTTGTTCTTATGTTTATGGGTTTTTGTTTTATTTTGTTTTGCTTTGTGTTGTTATTGTTGTTTGTCATTTCCTAGAGTGGAATCATTTCAAATTTCAACTGGTTTTTCACTTCTTTTTTCCTTTTGACTTTTTCTTTTCCTTTTTCCTTTTTTTTTTTTTTTTTTTTTTTTTTTTTTTTTTTTTTTTTTTTTTTTTTTTTTTTTTTTTTTTTTTTTTTTTTTTTTTTTTTTTTTTTTTTTTTTTTTTTTTTTTTTTTTTTTTTTTTTTTTTTTTTTTTTTTTTTTTTTTTTTTTTTTTTTTTTTTTTTTTTTTTTTT